>JAQIUQ010000412.1:1087500-1107902 GCA_030378365.1 Hybognathus amarus
AAATACAAAACGAAAGTTTAAGCCAGCAGCCCCTCATTGACGACTGCTATAACGTTACTCGCAACATAAAATCAGGCCTGTTTTTCTCTCGAATCTGCTGTCGTCGCTGCTCATGTTATGCTTTCGCTCTTCCCGTGAGAGACGTGAGACCGTGTGTTTGATTAGTGTTTGATTTCCACTGGAAGAAAACAAACAAATGTTTGTTCTTGTGACTAGTTTTGCTTTGTCTTGGTGTTCAAGTGCCAGATGAAGCGCAGTTTTCCATCCTTTCTTTGAAGATCCGGTAAAATAAATCTCATTTTGTGCCAGATTTTCTCTACTGCTGTCCTGAACGTGCAGCCTAATGCATCAGTATCAAAATAAGTCTTTAACAATGTGTGTTAAAGAGCATTCTGCAAATACTGAGATAAATCTGACCATGTCCTCATGTGTCAGGAAAAGGATGTTGTACTGCCCTCTCTTGGATGTGATTAAACCAAGATAAACTGCCAGCTAAAACACAAGGTAAGAATTGATACTTCTTACACCTTACACATAACCTTTGTGTCGCATTAGGATCGATGAGGTAGAAGCCTGAACTTTAGGAAGAGCCGAAGTCAATGTCCAAACAATTTTAAAACACTGATATGCTGTTAGTCTTAACTGTTTCCTGTTGGGTACTGCTTTAAAAGTCTTCAAAGCTTTTGGGACTATCAACTTTGGCCCAGATGTGAGAAAAGAGGAAATATGACCACATTGTCTTTTACGTTTCTCATCACATACATGATGTGTCATTTAAAAGACTTTTCTAACCTTTGATTATATAACCAAACATGTGGCTTACACAAATACAGGAATAGTCAGGTCTGCCTTCACGGTACTCTAACCACGGCATCTTCTAAGATTGTTGGGAATTCTTTTGTCTGTTTTGTCCTCACATATTAACGTTATGATGTTCTGTGTCCATATTGTAGCCTACCTGCAAAAAAAAAAAATGGTTCAGTATGTAAACAACTAAATAATTAACACACTCAGTATACCTTAATGGTTGGCAGCAAATTTATCAGACAGGGACCAGTTGTCATGCAATAGTTAAAGTTTTAATATCTTAAGTTTTAATAGTTTAAAGTTTTAAATCTATTTTGTTTATTTTTTCATAATGCGTTGTCATTAGAAAGGGGGAGAACAAAGGGAATTACAAAAGTGGTGATAGAACATTGTTAGTTCTTAAACTAAACAGCATAAATGTTCAATAATTAATGTTTAGTAAGTAACAACAGGCTTGGTCTTGTACTTTGGATATGACAGTAAAAGAGGTTGTAAACAGCCTGATCAGAACTGATGCAATATTGCACTGACAATGTACAGAGAAAATAACATTTAGATAAGAGGACAGATGAAATAAGCCACTGTCCAAACGAATTCTGCTGTAACAGATGTACCTAACTGTAATCACGATTTTATTTTATAGAGAGCAGCACATTTGACTGAACAGACTGGACAAGAATGGATCTGATAGAAGTATCACACAGTCATGGTGAGTAAAGAACCAGTTCTTGCATAGTAATTAGTTAAACTATGGTTGTGTTGTAAGAGTATCCACAGGAAAATGTATTAGTCAATGTAGCTGTTTGTTTGTTTTGTTTGTTTTTATAATGCATTTAATGTCTTAGAAAGTAGACTTTAAATGTCACAGATATACTAGTTGGACTACTGATCTAACCAATTTGACTAAGTTTTCTTATGAGATTGTTTACAGATAATATAAGACATGTATTTGTCAAATTCAGTACAGTAACAAGTACAGAAACACCATAATTATAGTCAAAAAGATTTGTCTTACTGCTATCAAATTTACCAAACAGCTTTGAAGTCAGTCTTGGCAGTGAAATAAGGCCAAAGTTACATTCATCAGATGTTTGGTCAACAGAGGTAGACCTAGTATGTGATGGTTGTAACACTTAACCTCTAAACCTCCAAATCGAGAAGTCATGCACTCACCAAATAAAAACTTAATGAAGTAATTAGTGTCTTCAGACCTGGTGTGTGCTTATTATACAATATTATTATCGAGGGAGCAATAATGTCAATAGGCAGCAGCAGCTGATAATCGCACAACCTTTTTATTACTGTCTTTATTGCTACTGATTAAAACCAAACAGTAAAAAGTAAAGAAACTTAAACAGCAGGGTAATGAAACCACTCATATGGGAGGTGGGAGAATATTATTTATACGTACCATTTACTAAAATATCTACAGTGGCTTTAATATTACATTTAAGTTTTCCCTGTCATGTAAGGGATACAGTTTACAGTCAGCTAGTCATTAAAATAAACCTGACAACAAATATAAATATCCGGGAATTAAGTACTGGTTTGAGGTCAAATTATTTTATAATTTCGCTGGTATACTGGGAAAAAAGGTTACGAAAATAGCCCATTGCAATATACTAAGTCATCCTTGTAACAAGACAAACACTATAATAATATTAATACTGAAATCCTCATCACAAGTGATAATAGAGATGTGAGATGGCATCAGTTTGATTTGTATGAAATGAGCAAGTTTGCAATGTGATATGAGAGACATCAAAGTAGCGCCAGTTTCAGTTATACCCAAATGATCATGTTGCCAAGGACAATGGGGATATTAGGAAATATCTGACCTTTGAATGAACTGTAAGTGTTCTACATTCATAAGATTTATGTACTGTATTTGAATTACATAAAACAATTTATTTGTATAGCATAGTTTCAACAGAATCAAACTAATATTTTGTAATACTTTGTTTATTGAGATACAAACTTATGCCAGTATAATACAACAATAACACATTAAAAGGTTGGATCTCTTTTACATAATAAAAATAATGAAAATAAATAGTGATAATAAATAAAATAGGAAATCAGGAAAAATAAAAAAGAATAATAATTGTAACAAAAAGAATGTGTACATGGATATAAAATAAACAAACTAATAAACTTAACGTAGGGCATATTTGCCTGTCATACATAATTGAAAAGGACTGGTCAGATTTCTGTAATAATACTAATAAAAAACGGAATGGGGTTTAAATACACAGTAACCAGGTTTATATGCATCATCAGTAAATCCAATTGTTTCAATCTCATACACATAGCCATACTTCTCATACTTTTAGTTGTACATTTATTTTATTTTTTCAAAATGAACATGATGTTGATTCTTAATTTGATTTCTTTGAGTGAATCTTATGTTGTTTTTTTTAACCTATTTTGTTACAAATGACAAAAATGCATCACTTTAGTTTATTAGTTTGTTAAAACAGATTGGATATATTTTTTATGTGCAAGTATATTAAATTAAGGTCTAGAGTGGTGTAAAAAAAATCAATTAGCTGGCCTATTTTTTTTTTTTTTTTTTTGCTCTGACAATAAATTTGACGTCATGTCTATCTTTCTTTTTCCATAGAAGAAGGGATTCATTTATCTTACTCTCCCAAACTGAGACTGGTCCTGGTTGGAGTGACAGAAGCTGGGAAAAGTGCTGTTGGTAATGCCATTCTGGGCAAGAAAGCCTTTGATGAGGTTGGGGTAAAGACTCGAGCGAGTTTCTTCGTGTCAGGGTCTGGTGAGAGGACAGCAGGTGCTTGTGGTCGACACCCCGGGTTGGGAATGGTTCAACGTCAATGGCTCCTCTGCATCAGTATGGGACGGTGAAGAAGGAGATATTGAGAAGTATGAGTCTTTGCCAGCCTGGTGCCCATGCCCTGCTGCTGGTGGTACCACTGTCATTCTCGTTCTCCCAGCGCGAGTGCCATGCCGTGGAGGAACACGTTGAGCTGTTTGGTCCAGAAGCCTGGAGCTGCAGTTTGGTGCTCTTCACAGTCTTAGACAGAAAACAGTTACGTGGTACCACCCTAAAGCAAGAAGTGAAGTTGAACGCGGAGCTAAACAGGCTGGTTGAGAAATGTGGAGGCCGTTTTCATGCACTGTACAGCAATCCCAAAGAAGGTGAGAACCAGGCGGATGAACTTCTGGCCAAAATCACGAAAATGATGGCTAACAATGGAAGGACTATGCTCTCCAGTGAGAAGGTATTGGAAAAGGCCAGTGAAATGGAGAAAGAAGAGGAGAGAAGATTGGAGGAAGAGCGAAAGAAGAGGGAAGAGCACAAAGAGAAAGTGAGCGAGGCATTGAAGGCAAAGGAATTAAGAAGGTTGAGAAGGAGAAAAGACCAACAGATATTGGACGGTAAGATCAATTAACTAATCTTCTTGATTGTTTAAAAAGTACTGAACACAAGTTAAATGAGAATAAAAACCTCAAATATGTCTATATTTTATTATTTATACTTGTATATTTTAGCTTGATAATGACAGTTTTTAGATAATTAATTGTTCTATGCTTTCAAAAAATACAGATAGATAGATATGTTAACTAGTGTGTGCTGCTCAAAAACGCCAGCGGTTGATTTTTAGATTAGTTTTGAATAATTTTTGTTGGTGAAGCAAAAACAGACAAAGTAACTGAATATTACATAAAATGTTAGTAACAAATTTATCAAACTCACTGATTAACTGCAGCTTCATAACTACAGCCAAATCACGAACAGCAGCACTCTTATGTCAAAGTCAATACACTAAGGATGTTTTTCTTGTTTTCTACAGATGAGAAACAGAAAGCCTCGGCTAGATACAATAATAACACTGACCTGCCTAGCAGTGGCAGAAGTAACTTTCTTCAGAGCTGCAAACAACAATGAAAATGACCCCAGGAAGAAACAGTCATACCCACCCCTGCAACTTCCACAAATCACCACCAGACCATCATCATTTCTCATCTGTAGTACCTGATCCAGATACTACGGAGTGAACCTGTAACATCCAAAGCAACTTACACATAAACAACACAAACATGCTTAGGCACTTTATTTACACAATTACATGTTAATGATTTACAATATCAAAGCTCATAATACATAGTTGTAATGCAGGGATTCTCAACTCCAGTCCTTCGCGACCCACTGCTCTGCATATTGTGCATGTCTCCCTTATTTAACACACCTGATTCAGATCCTCAGCTCGTTAGGCTAGATTCTCTATCAATCCTAACGAGCTGGGGATCTGAATCAGGTGTGTTAAATAAGGGAGACATGCACAATGTGCAGAGCAGTGGGTCGTGAGGACTGGAGTTGAGAACCCCTGTTGTAATGTTTCGCTTTCAAACATTTTTTTTAATGTTCTGTCACGGTAACTAAAGAATACATCAGGGGTCTCAACTCCAGTCCTCACTGCTCTGCACATTGTGCATGTCTCCCTTATTTAACACACCTGATTCAGATCCTCAGCTCGTTAGGATAGTCAATCCTAACGAGCTGATGATCTGAATCAGGTGTGTTAAATAAGGGAGACATGCACAATATGCAGAGCAGTGGGTCGTGAGGACTGGAGTCGAGAACCCCTGTTCGTAATGTTTCGCTTTCAAAATTTTTTTTTAATGTTCTGTCATGGTAACTAAAGAATATATCAGGGGTTCTCAACTCCAGTCCTCACTGCTCTGCACATTGTGCATGTCTCCCTTATTTAACACACCTGATTCAGATCCTCAGCCTCGTCTAGGATAGTCAATCCTAACGAGCTGGTGATCTGAATCAGGTGTGTTAAATAAAGGAGACATGCACAATATGCAGAGCAGTGGGTCGCGAGGACTGGAGTTGAGAACCCCTGTTGTAATGTTTCGCTTTCAAACATTTTTTTTAATGTTCTGTCACGGTAACTAAAGAATATATCAGGGGTTCTCAACTCCAGTCCTCACTGCTCTGCACATTGTGCATGTCTCCCTTATTTAACACACCTGATTCCAGATCCTCAGCTCGTTAGGATAGTCAATCCTAACGAGCTGATGATCTGAATCAGGTGTGTTAAATAAGGGAGACATGCACAATATGCAGAGCAGTGGGTCGCGAGGACTGGAGTTGAGAACCCTGTTGTAATGTTTCGCTTTCAAACATTTTTTTAATGTTCTGTCATGGTAACTAAAGAATATATCAGGGGTTCTCAACTCCAGTCCTCACTGTCTGCACATTGTGCATGTCTCCCTTATTTAACACACCTGATTCAGATCATCAGCTCGTGAGGATAGTCAATCCTAACGAGCTGATGATCTGAATCAGGTGTGTTAAATAAAGGAGACATGCACAATATGCAGAGCAGTGGGTCGCGAGGACTGGAGTTGAGAACCCCTGGAATATATCATGACATTTTAAACAATTTAAAACTGTACAAAAATGATTTCCACAATGTTCTGCTCTGCTTTTACCAGTTTTAGGGATTCAATTTTAAATAACAAAATAAAAACTGTACAATTCTAAATTGAACCAGGGGTTTTCTGTGATATTTTAGAAGTGAAACCATTTGTAATTAATTTATTAATTTAGAAATTAAGTTGTTATTTTCATGACAAAATTAGTTTTCAATCCTCTGCTACGATCAGTAAACATCTTTCAGAAGGTGCAACCAGACCGCTTAAACAGCCCATTATCATCCATAAGGCATTGACACATAAGGTACACACATAAATACAATTACATTTTTTAAGAAAATATGTGATATTTGACAGTGTAAAACATATGTACACAAAGTTTTCAGCTCAGACTTCCACTAGTATGCAAGGATTTTTAACTCCCAAAACATTCATTCAAAACATTCATTTGCCATGTGTCAAGATCTCAGTAATGCTTTTAATTTACAAACATTAATTATTAACAAACCAGAAAGATTGGAGAAAAAGTTGAACAATTGATTAGTGTTCAAGGACAGCAGGTTTAACTGTTGGTCTAAAAATTTATGCTCATCTCTTCTCAATCTTGAAACTCTTTTTTTAAGGAAGAAAAAGTTGCTCCAACACTTCCTGACTCTTCTAAACGTCCAAATTCCTATGCACAAGGAATCATGGATCTTCTGCCATGCTTCCAGTTCAGATTTCCATAGAGCTGCTCTGGAGCGGATAAGCATAGAGGCCTCGCTCTTGCTCCCTTTGGCCAGACTTATACTATCTTTGCAAATAAAAATCACATCTAAGCCAATAAATAGGGCATTTAGAGTGATGAATCCAGCTCTAGCAGACTTTGAGAGAGCTAGTGGCGTCCCTTTTGCCAGCTGACCAATGTCGGGAAGGTCTGCTGCCAGTTTGGGAATGCTACGAGCACTTTGTGTCTTCCTGGAGCCCGACCTTTGCTGCAGTAGCAATCACCTCGTCAGTTTTGAGTATTTTAACAGCTGAAGCTGCATCTACCAAACCATCAATACCTTTGGCCACACCTCCTGCACAAGCTATCAACTTTCCTGCTTTAAACATATCCGACAACATTAGGTTCCTCTATATGCTCCTCACTACTGGCCTGCTCCAGACAGTCTAAGAATCTTTCCCACGTCATCCATGTATCTCTGAAAAATGTTCTGAGCATTTTTCCCATGGTGACAGTTGACTGCTGCTTCAGTGATGCCTGTGACTATGCTATTGACCCCACTGGTCACCCCAGACCGACACCTGTCAGAGTGAGAGCCAGTGACACTCCTGCAGTGACAGGGACAAGAGCAAGACCAACAATGGACAAAATACCCCCTGCCACCCCAACCGAACTTCCAGCCACAGTGGAGATACTGGCCCCCATCTTCATCTTGTCCAGCTGAACTGCATTCTCTTCCAGGTCTGACAGGAACTTCTCCATTCTAGAGCGACACTTACTGAATAAGCCAATGAAGTGCAGAGCGTGGTCTTGAAAAATGAAGGCCAGCTTTGTGTTGTGGTCCTCCCTAGAAAACAATACAGTTTATAGACACATTTCACAATGCACCAGAGCGTGAAGAAAACACCGGATCATAAAAACAGGTCTCACCTTATTTTGCACAACTGCTTCAAATGATCAAGCATTTTTACCATGGAGTCCTCACTTAAGTTCAAGCTGAACTTCACAGGTTGAGCCTTCTTACATCTGTTAAGAGTTTTTAAGTAGGGTTAACAAAGACTAGATTTTAGAGATTATCATAAAAGCAAATAAGTTTTTTAATTCAGGTTGAATGGTGGGATCATTCAACCTGACTTCAAAGATTATTTGCTTTTATCCAGTTTGGCCTACAGGTTATGATGAACAATTAAGATGTTGAAATCTTACCTCATTATTACCCCAATATTTATAATACTTACCTATAAGTGTCGTCAGTCCACAAAAAACTCTTGGATCTGTGGGGGAGGGAGGATAAATGCCATTATTGTGATAATCTGTGTTTCAACATGTTTTATCAAATTACAAAATCTTTTTAAATGAACACTGCATGAATGTCAGTACTAACTTCTTCTCCATTCTTCACAGATCTTTTCTGTGACGCGTATATATTTGTCTAATTGAAAGGCCAGGACGTCCAAGTTATTGAGTGAAGGAAGGAAGAAGGTTTCTGCATTTCGTTTAAAGTGGATAAGGAGAGGAGAGGCCATTCTGGCAGCTGTGATGACTGATCTCACACTTTCAGGATTCTCCCCTTTGGCAAGAAGCTCCGGCCAGTGAAGACAAATAGTGAGGTGACTGTGAGCTTCTCCACTGCATCCAGGAAGTGGTCAAGTTTCTCCAAACCGTCAAGTGTGTCCTTCAGGACAGCACCCAGTTCCTTCTCCAGCTCCTGGAGTCTGGAGTCAGCCGTGACCTGAGTTAAACCACTCCACAGGTACTCCCCAAAAGCCTTGGCTTTGTTCTCTGAACGCTGAACATGGTCAAACTTAAGACTGACTTTATCTGCTTGGTCCTTGATGTCTCTCATCTTCTCCAGCTCTGTCTCTCTCTGAAGGGTCCATTTTTGTTGTTTGTCACAGAAGTCCCTCACTGTCTGAATGTAGTTGAGTGTGTCCACGACATACTCTGACAGGAGCTCCTGTAATTGTTCCCTGTGTCAAAACAGAACAATTTACATAGTAACAATGATATTTCCTAAATAAATATGTGATTCATGCATTTCAAAATAATTTAATCAACAGTTTAAACTACTTAGTAGGTACTTCTGAGCAGGCAGAGCAGATTTTAAGAGAAATGTTTTTCCAGCCATTCAGAAGAGCTATTCTTGGTTACTGCAGTTCATATTGAGATCTAAGTTAAGTTGTTGACAACAGTTTGTTGTGGTGTTTTTAACCAACTCTAAAAATCGCTGGGTTAAAAACAACTCATTTGGCAACCCAAAATATTGGACACAACACATTTCAACCCAATGTCAGCTCATTTAGACTACATTTTTTGACCCCATAAATGGTTATTATTACCATATTTCTTGTATCAAATGTTAGGTTAAATGTATTTCATTTATATAAATTATTAATAAATAGGCTAATATATTGATAAAATGGTAACACTTTACAATAAGGTTCATTAGTTACTACATTAGTTAACATTAACAAAGAATGAACAATACTTCTTTAGCATTTGTTAATCTTTGGTAATGTTAATTTCAACATTTACTAATACTTTATTAAAATCTTGTTAACATTGGTTAATGCACTGTGAACTAACATGAACAAACAATGAACAGCTAGATTTGTATTAACTAATGTTAACAAAGAATAACAAAAACAGTAACAAATGGTTAGTTCATGTTAGTTAATGCATGAACGAATGTTTAATAAATTAACCTTACTGTAAAGTGTTACCGATAAAACCTGTCTATTTTGGAAATGAATGGAGATTACACAAATAGTCTATATAAAATAAATGTATTTGATGGAAAGTAACAACATAAATCATTTAGGAAGTGGCAGGAGCAGTAGACTCAGGCTGGCATTTGTGGGAAGAAGAAAACTGGTAGCAGTATGTGAATTGTATATTCTAATTTAACAGATGACAATATATTGTGTTTGCTATATTAAAGAAGAAAAATGCTATCTGACTCCTTTGTCGGGATTACAGCCTCACCTTCCGTCAAACACTTCCATTATATTCAACAATTTAAGCATGGCAGTGGTATCCAATAGACTTGCACTTGCATCAGTCAGTCACTCAGTAACCTGCGCTTCCTCTGCAAGTGACGTTACTTAATATATGGTTAGGGTAGGATTGGGATTTGGTTTACAGTTAGTTGCATGTAAATATGGCTAATTTACTGTTATTATCATGGTCTGAAAGTGGTCCGGCTTAATCCAGTTTGGCAAACCAGCAGTGGGTTAGCTATAAGTTTGTGAGAAGGAGCATAATAGGGCTTGGGCGTCGTGACGTCATTACTGACATGGCGGCCATGTTGGAGGCTTACGCGCATGTAAACATACAGCAAGTCGAACAAGGAGAAGCAGCAGAGTTGGGATACAGAAAGAAAAAAAAGATGTTAAAATTCCTAAAAAGTTGTGGAATTTACCGGGATATGTTAAATAAGGAAGCTAGTGACCGGTATGTGGACTAAACCGGCACTTTTAACGGTTTGGATCCATATAAAATTTTCAACCAAGAGTCGGCAAACAGTGGGAACAGGGTAATCCGGACAGATAGTTAGTAATGTTAGCTGTCAACCAGGGATGGAAATTAACTTATTTGTCCACCTGCCACTGTGGCTGGTGGATTTGAAAATCTACCAGCCACAACTGCATGTGGAAATTAATACTACAAGATCTACAATATTACTTAACCAGTTTATTTAATCTCAAGTTCTCAATGAAATACTGACATTTTCTCTGTCTCTCTTACACACACAAACCATGAACTGATGTACATTTCGTTAAATTAGTAGGGCAGATTAAACAAAAAACTGAACAGATGCTAAACCGCACTCTAAGCTGGAGGTTGCTCTCTCTGCGAGAGTAAGTTACTGTAAAACTTCAAATAATAGCCAAGTACCAAATAGACGCCTGTCTCTTTTACATGCCTTGGTGTGGTGACCAGGCCAGCTGACAATCTTGCCTGGGCCCTGGACAAGATAATCTTATGGGACCCCCACACCCAGATCTCTCATTTTCCCTTGCTCTTCCTCTCATGTTCCCCTCCTCTGCTCTTCCATCTTCAAAAGACTTCCAAAAGATTTTTTTATATATATATAAAACACCATATACTTCTACCCATACTGAATAAAACACGTAATTTTCTTTTCTGACATAGCCAGAAATGCAGTGCAGTTCTTGTTAAAACACACTAGATACGAAAAATCTGTGCATTTTGTGCACTTTTTGTGTGAAATCATATTTATTTTTGCGTCCATCCAAGTGTGCTTTCACTTTTAATTAAGCATGAACAGTGATCTGGCCCATTATCTGTTCACCGATGTCGAACAGTCGCGCATTTCAGGTGGCTTTTTATTTTTACATCTCCATAAATATATCTAGTAATAAAGCTAGGGTCTAGGAACCAATGAATTCTTTGCTAAAACTTCCTCATCATCGTGGAGAGCGCAGTTCGCACCGCTTTCTCTTTTCCACAAGCGCGTGCTCTCCCTGTGGCGTCTGTCGTTGTAATAGGGATGCCTGCACTGAATCGCCAATTTCACATGTATTTTCTGTATTTTCAAAATACAAGATACTGTATTTGTATTTAAATACATTTTTCCACACAGTATTTTGTATTTGTATTTAAATACATTTTTTCCACACAGTATTTTGTATTTAAATACATTTCCATGTATTTATTCCCATCCCTGCTCATAACATTAACCCTTTAATCGGACCTGTCAGTATCTGTTGTCCTGTTGCTAAACTGTTACCCTCTTGCTTTAAGCATCGTTTTGCTTACTGAACTTAAGTTTAAGTGCTTAAAACAGCAAACGTTACTAACTACACTTTTGAAACACAAAGTTAAAAGAATGTTACATGTGTGAATAGCAGCTAGGTGTAGCGCAGTTTACCTTTGTCCGGTTAGCGTAACGTAACGTCACCCACTGTGTTTGTTGGAAATTTCAAATGAATCCAACCCGTTAAAAGTGCCGTTTTATCCACATACCGGTCCCAGGTTTCCCTATTAAACGTATCCCGGTAAATTCCGCATCCTTTAGGGATTTTAACAGTTTCTTTCTCCCAACTCTGCTGCTTCTCCTCATTCGAGTTGCTGGTATGTTTACAATACTTTTGCGAAGCCTCCAACATGGCCGCCACGTCCCAGAATGCAACACGGCGCCCAAACCCTATTTCTACTATGACTGAAACTTAACCCAGCAATTACACAACAATGTGAATATAACCAACAGGCAGAACACAGACTTCGGTGTAAAAAAAAACAAACAAAAAAAAACGGTGCATTTTAGAGTGCTATACAAGCCTAGGTTATGGAACTCTGTATTAAGAACATTAAATTCCCTTACCGCACCCAAACAAAACTGATGGAAAGATACAAAATTGCCAACTTGTTATTCTGCATTCTCGACTGTTGTTTTGTGATCTCATCTGAAGATAATTATGTTTGAATCCTTAACTACAACAAACTGTTTAGCATATTGTTCTAAATTCACGTTGAAAATAGAAAGTTTAAAGTTGCTGTCTTTTTTTTCTGTTTCATTACATAAGCCTACTGACATGACTTTATTTTGGACGTCACTTTGTGTAATTATAAATTAAGGAAAAAAGACGAAACAAAATGATAACAAATACTAAATGTACCCACCTGGTGTCCATTGTAGTATTTCAGAGTATGCTGATGGTTAGCTTTGGTGATGAAACTTGTCCAAATGAGTTGAGAAAGCAAGAGGAAAATCTTATGTTTTCGCTCCGGACGGAGATTTAAGTTTCGCTTTCTTTTCTCAGTTTTCTTTGCTCCGCCCCGCACTAGCACAAAGAGGTTGAAAAGAATTGAGCGTTAATAACCGGCCAAATGCACTCTCAACAGTGAGGCTACTCTCATGAAAAACACTTTCTCATGTTAGCATAGTGTTTTCGGTCGTCACGTCACCACCGGCCCTTGACGATATGAATGGCGCATTGTATGGATGTAGCCTGATGGTGATGACTCATTCCACTGCTCACATGCCTTTTGGGATAATGTGTTTATTCCACATCCACGCGAGGGCACTGTAAGCAAAAATGTCTCAGAGTTATGAGCTAGATTGCAAAGGCAGGTTATACGTAAATTGCACAGATATCAACATAAATAAATATGAATAATATTCCATAAATGTAAACATGAATAAGACTTATAATGGCATCTTTTTATGAATGAAGGCCAGTAGCCTATTACTGATACTAATACTGATGTATCAATGAAATAATATTTTATTGACACTTCTATGAAATAACAAATTAACTTTTGGTAAAGGAAAACATACATCCAGCCCTAGTCTGGAGAAGTGAAGGGGACATCAGTAGTTAAAAGTAACTAAAAGTAGTTTTCTTTTTCTTTTTTTTTACAAATTGTACTTTTACTCTAAACAAATTGTACAGTAATATTTTAGCAATGTAACAGTGTACTTGAGTACAGATTTTCAGTACTGTTATTTCGTCAGGCAGTTCTTAGGACATATTTCAGGGGCCTGTATGCAAAGGCCTTGTTTAGCGCTTAAAAATTTTAACAGTTTATTCGGAAAGCACTGCTGCTAGCTGTGACTTCAAGTTCGAGGTGAACTTCATTACATGTCTGAATGATTGCAAGTTATGATTGCACTGAATGATTGCAAGAGTTGCAAGTTAGAGCAAAAAAGAATCTTGCTAAATTGACGTATGCTCCTTTGTTTTTAGGTGCAGTAATGCAATGACTCAAAATGTTAACCGCAAAGAAGTGGAAATGGCGCTGGGGAAGTGGTTTACTGGCACACGTGACCGTGGAGGGGAGAGGGCTGCAAGAGCCCAAAGAGAAAAAGGAGCCTTCACCACACAGGTGGCATGAGTTTACTTTGTATTAATGTATTTTTTGGAGATGTCTTTTTTTCTGAGATTTTTTTAATTATATTTTTGATTTATTTACCAGTATGTTGTGACATTTAAATATTTATTTTTAAAGATGATGTTTGTTGTTCAATTTAACAATATATTACGGCCCTCTATCAGAATCCAGAGTTTCAAGAAGATCAGAGCAACTAAAAATTTTGACTCCCCCAAAAAAACGACAGTGGTACCCCTTATGTTTTTTTTTGGTGCAAAAAAATAAGTTTCTCCAATCTTCTCAAAACTCTGGATTCTGATAGAGGGCCATGAGACTTAGACCTGAGTGCAAAAATGGAGTCTCTAGACCCTTTCCAGAGCTGAGATATTAAGATCCCACGTAGCATTTATGCCATTATAAAAATCTCAATATCTCAGCTCTGGAAGGGTCTAAAGCCTCATTTCTGCACCCAGGTCTTAAGTCTCAAGGCCCTCTATCAGAATCCAGAGTTTCAAGAAGATCAGAGAAACTCAAAATTTCGAATCCAAAAAAAAAAAAAAATGACAGTGGTACCCCTTATGTTTTTTTTTTTGTTTTTTGGTGCAAAAAAATAAGTTTCTCCAATCTATTCAAAACTCTGGATTCTGATAGAGGGCCATGAGCCTTAGACCTGAGTGCAAAAATGGAGTCTCTAGACCCTTCCAGAGCTGAGATATTAAGATTCCCACGTAGCATTTATGCCATTATAAAATCTCAATATCTCTGCTCTGGAAGGGTCTAGAGCCTCCATTTTTGCACTCAGGTCTAAGTCTCATGGCCCTCTTATCAGAATCCAGAGTTTCAAGAAGATCAGAGAAACTAAAAATTTTCACCCCCAAAAAAACGACAGTGGTACCCCTTATGTTTTTTTTTTTGGTGCAAAAATAAGTTTCTCCAATCTTATCAAAACTCTGGATTCTGATAGAGGGCCATGAGACTTAGACCTGAGTGCAAAAATGGAGTCTCTAGACCCTTCCAGAGCTGAGATTTTAATATCCCACGTAGCATTTATGCCATTACAAAAATCTCAATATCTCTGCTCTGGAAGGGTCTAGAGCCTCCATTTTTGCACTCAGGTCTAAGTCTCATGGCCCTCTATCAGAATCCAGAGTTTCAAGAAGATCAGAGAAACTCAAAATTTCGACCCCCAAAAAAAACGACAGTGGTACCCCTTATGTTTTTTTTTTTTTGGTGCAAAAAATAAGTTTCTCCAATCTTCTCAAAACTCTGGATTCTGATAGAGGGCCATGAGACTTAGACCTGAGTGCAAAAATGGAGTCTCTAGACCCTTCCAGAGCTGAGATATTAAGATCCCACATAGCATTTATGCCATTATAAAAATCTCAATATCTCAGCTCTGGAAGGGCCTAGAGCCTCCATTTTGCACTCAGGTCTAAGTCTCATGGCCCTCTATCAGAATCCAGAGTTTCAAGAAGATCAGAGAAACTAAAAATTTCGACCCCCCCCAAAAAAAACGACAGTGGTACCCCTTATGTTTTTTTTTTTTTGGTGCAAAAAAATAAGTTTCTCCAATCTCCTCAAAACTCTGGATTCTGATAGAGGGCCATGAGACTTAGACCTGAGTGCAAAAATGGAGGCTCTAGACCCTTCCAGAGCTGAGATATTGAGATATCTCATCGTAGCATTTATGCCATTACAAAAATCTCAATATCTCTGCTCTGGAAGGGTCTAGAGCCTCCATTTTTGCACTCAGGTCTAAGTCTCATGGCCCTCTATCAGAATCCAGAGTTTCAAGAAGATCAGAGAACTCAAAATTTTTGACCCCAAAAAAAACGACAGTGGTACCCCTTATGTTTTTTTTTTTGGTGCAAAAAAATAAGTTTCTCCAATCTTCTCAAAACTCTGGATTCTGATAGAGGGCCATGAGACTTAGACCTGAGTGCAAAAATGGAGTCTCTAGACCCTTCCAGAGCTGAGATATTAATATGCTCATCATAGCATTTAAATGCTCATTATGCATAAAATCTCAATATCTCTGCTCTGGAAGGGTCTAGAGCCTCCATTTTTGCACTCAGGTCTAAGTCTCATGGCCCTCTATCAGAATCCAGAGTTTCAAGAAGATCAGAGAAACTCAAATTTCGCACCCCAAAAAAACGACAGTGGTACCCCTTATGTTTTTTTTTTTGGTGCAAAAAAAAGTTTCTCCAATCTTCTCAAAACTCTGGATTCTGATAGAGGGCCATGAGACTTAGACCTGAGTGCAAAAATGGAGTCTCTAGACCCTTCCAGAGCTGAGATATTGAATGATCCCCACATAGCATTTATGCCATTATAAAAATCTCAATATCTCAGCTCTGGAAGGGCCTAGAGCATCCATTTTTGCACTCAGGTCTAAGTCTAATGGCCCTCTATCAGAATCCAGAGTTTCAAGAAGATCAGAGAAACTAAAATTTCGACCCCCCCCAAAAAAAACGACAGTGGTACCCCTTATGTTTGTTTTTTTTTGGTGCAAAAAAATAAGTTTCTCCAATCTCCTCAAAACTCTGGATTCTGATAGAGGGCCATGAGCCTTAGACCTGAGTGCAAAAATGGAGGCTCTAGACCCTTCCAGAGCTCAGATATTTAATATCCCACTGTAGCATTTATGCCATTACAAAAATCTCAATATCTCTGCTCTGGAAGGGTCTAGAGCCTCCATTTTTGCACTCAGGTCTAAGTCTCATGGCCCTCTATCAGAATCCAGAGTTTCAAGAAGATCAGAGAAACTCAAAATTTCAACCCAAAAAAAAACGACAGTGGTACCCCTTATGTTTTTTTTTTTTGGTGCAAAAAAAAAAGTTTATCCAATCTTCTCAAAACTCTGGATTCTGATAGAGGGCCATGAGCCTTAGACCTGAGTGCAAAAATGGAGTCTCTAGACCCTTCCAGAGCTGAGATATTAAGATCCTACGTAGCATTTATGCCATTATAAAAATCTCAATATCTCTGCTCTGGAAGGGTCTAGAGCCTCCATTTTTGCACTCAGGTCTAAGTCTCATGGCCCTCTTATCAGAATCCAGAGTTTCAAGGAGATCAGAGAAACTAAAAATTTTGGACCCCCAAAAAAAACGACAGTGGTACCCCTTATGTTTTTTTTTTGGTGCAAAAAAATAAGTTTCTCCAATCTTCTCAAAACTCTGGATTCTGATAGAGGGCCATGAGACTTAGACCTGAGTGCAAAAATGGAGCTCTAGACCCTTCCAGAGCTGAGATTTAATATCTCATGTAGCATTTATGCCATTACAAAAATCTCAATATCTCAGCTCTGGAAGGGTCTAGAGCCTCCATTTTTGCACTCAGGTCTAAGTCTCATGGCCCTCTATCAGAATCCAGAGTTTCAAGAAATAGAGAAACTCAAAATTTCGACCCAAAAAAAAACGACAGTGGTACCCCTTATGTTTTTTTTTCTGGTGCAAAAAATAATTTTCAATCTTCTCAAAACTCTGGATTCTGATAGAGGGCCATGAGACTTAGACCTGAGTGCAAAAATGGAGGCTCTAGACCCTTCCAGAGCTGAGATATTCAGTAGATGCCTACAATAGTCAGTCTGTATGCCATTATAAATATCTCAATATCTCAGCTCTGGAAGGGTCTGAGAGCCTCCATTTTGCACTCAGATCTAAGTCCCATGGCCCTCTATCAGAATCCAGAGTTTCAAGAAAATCAAAATTTTGACCCGAAAAAAAACGTAAGGGGTACCACTGTTGTTTTTTTTTGGTTCAAATTTTGATTTTCTTGAAACTCTGGATTCTGATAGAGGGCCATGGGACTTAGATCTGAGTGCAAAAATGGAGGCTCTAGACCCTTCCAGAGCTGAGATATTTAGATATTTATAATGGCATACAGAGCTGAGATATTGAGATATTTACAATGGCATAAATGCTACATGAAATCTCAATATCTCAGCTCTGGAAGGGTCTAGAGCCTCCATTTTTGCACTCAGATCTAAGTCCCATGGCCCTCTATCAGAATCCAGAGTTTCAAGAAAATCAAAATTTTGACCCGAAAAAAAAACGTACAGTGGTACCCCTTAGTCTTTTTTTTTCGGGTCAAAATTTTGATTTTCTTGAAACTCTGGATTCTGATAGAGGGCCATGGGACTTAGATCTGAGTGCAAAAATGGAGGCTCTAGACCCTTCCAGAGCTGAGATATTGAGATATTTATAATGGCATACAGAGCTGAGATATTGAGATATTTACAATGGCATAAATGCTACGTAAAATCTCAATATCTCAGCTCTGGAAGGGTCTAGAGCCTCCATTTTTGCACTCAGATCTAAGTCCCATGGCCCTCTATCAGAATCCAGAGTTTCAAGAAAATCAAAATTTTGACCCAAAAAAAAACGACAGTGGTACCACTTGTCGTTTTTTTTCGGGTCAAAATTTTGATTTTCTTGAAACTCTGGATTCTGATAGAGGGCCATGTGACTTAATCTGAGTGCAAAAATGGAGGCTCTAGACCCTTCCAGAGCTGAGATATTGAGATTTCACGTAGCATTTATGCCATTGTAAATATCTCAATATCTCAGCTCTGTATGCCATTATAAATATCTAAATATCTCAGCTCTGGAAGGGTCTAGAGCCTCCATTTTTGCACTCAGATCGTAAGTCCCATGGCCCTCTATCAGAATCCAGAGTTTCAAGAAAATCAAAATTTTGACCCAAAAAAAAACGTACAGGGGTACCACTGTCGTTTTTTTTTCGGGTAGAAATTTTGATTTTCTTGAAACTCTGGATTCTGATAGAGGGCCATGGGACTTAGATCTGAGTGCAAAAATGGAGGCTCTAGACCCTTCCAGAGCTGAGATATTTGATATTTATAATGGCATACAGAGCTGAGATATTGAGATATTTACAATGGCATAAATGCTACGTGAAATCTCAATATCTCAGCTCTGGAAGGGTCTAGAGCCTCCATTTTTGCACTCAGATCTAAGTCCCATGGCCCTCTATCAGAATCCAGAGTTTCAAGAAAATCAAAATTTTGACCCAAAAAAAAAACGTACAGTGGTACCACTGTACGTTTTTTTTCGGGTCAGAAATTTTGATTTTCTTGAAACTCTGGATTCTGATAGAGGGCCATGGGACTTAGATCTGAGTGCAAAAATGGAGGCTCTAGACCCTTCCAGAGCTGAGATATTTAGATATTTATAATGGCATACAGAGCTGAGAATATTGAGATATTTACAATGGCATAAATGCTACGTGAAATCTCAATATCTCAGCTCTGGAAGGTCTAGAGCCTCCATTTTTGCACTCAGATCTAAGTCACATGGCCCTCTATCAGAATCCAGAGTTTCAAGAAAATCAAAATTTTGACCCGAAAAAAAAACGTAAGGGGTACCACTGTCGTTTTTTTTTTCGGGTCAAAATTTTGATTTTCTTGAAACTCTGGATTCTGATAGAGGGCCATGGGACTTAGATCTGAGTGCAAAAATGGAGGCTCTAGACCCTTCCAGAGCTGAGATATTGAGATTTCATGTAGCATTTATGCCATTGTAAATATCTCAATATCTCAGCTCTGTATGCCATTATAAATATCTCAATATCTCAGCTCTGGAAGGGTCTAGAGCCTCCATTTTGCACTCAGATCTAAGTCCCATGGCCCTCTATCAGAATCCAGAGTTTCAAGAAAATCAAAATTTTGACCCGAAAAAAAAAACGACAGTGGGTACCCCTTACGTTTTTTTTCGGGTCAGAAATTTTGATTTTCTTGAAACTCTGGATTCTGATAGAGGGCCATGGGACTTAGATCTGAGTGCAAAAATGGAGGCTCTAGACCCTTCCAGAGCTGAGATATTGAGATATTTATAATGGCATACAGAGCTGAGAATATTGAGATATTTACAATGGCATAAATGCTACGTGAAATCTCAATATCTCAGCTCTGGAAGGGTCTAGAGCCTCCATTTTTGCACTCAGATCTAAGTCACATGGCCCTCTATCAGAATCCAGAGTTTCAAGAAAATCAAAATTCTGACCCGAAAAAAAAACGTAAGGGGTACCACTGTCGTTTTTTTTTGGGTCAAAATTTTGATTTTCTTGAAACTCTGGATCTGATAGAGGGCCATGTGACTTAGATCTGAGTGCAAAAATGGAGGCTCTAGACCCTTCCAGAGCTGAGATATTGAGATATTTATAATAGCATACATAGCTGAGATATTGAGATATTTACAATGGCATAAATGCTACGTGAAATCTCAATATCTCAGCTCTGGAAGGGTCTGAGAGCCTCCATTTTTGCACTCAGATCTAAGTCCCATGGCCCTCTATCAGAATCCAGAGTTTCAAGAAAATCAAAATTTTGACCCGAAAAAAAAACGTAAGGGGTACCACTGTCGTTTTTTTTTCGGGTCAAAATTTTGATTTTCTTGAAACTCTGGATTCGATAGAGGGCCATGTGACTTAGATCTGAGTGCAAAATGGAGGCTCAGACCTTCCAGAGCTGAGATATTGAGATTTCACGTAGCATTTATGCCATTGTAAATATCTCAATATCTCAGCTCTGTATGCCATTATAAATATCTAATATCTCAGCTCTGGAAGGGTCTAGAGCCTCCATTTTTGCACTCAGATCTAAGTCACATGGCCCTCTATC
>JAQIUQ010000413.1:0-80000 GCA_030378365.1 Hybognathus amarus
CACAGTGGTGTAGTGCAGGGTCTACACAGGTATGACGCAAGTATACCCACTTCTTTTCAGTCGGCATTGCCGTATACCCACATCGGATCCGGACCTTCTCATTTGATCTGCTTCAGCACTCAAACACCCACTCTGTCAATGTCCAAATGTTTGTGAGACCAATCAAAGCATGCAGGATTTTTGTTCACAGAAGCGCAAACCGAGAATGCGACACTTCACTTCAGTTAACGATCATACAGTTCAAGATAAGATACGATGCAAGTAGCAAAAATATACGGCTGTTTTTTGATGTAAGTTTTAAATGGCCGACATAAATAATCAGTTTGATCAAAGATAGTTGAAATTATAAGCTCAATTTAACAACACAAGCACCCTATTAAATATATTGCCATTATATTGTATAAATATATTGTATAACGTTTCCTTAAATGTGTTCGACTTTTCACCGCTTGTCTGTGTTTGCGTAACTTGCATAATTAAGCCAGAAGGGGGCGACAAGTGACTGTCTTTATGAGTGAGCAATTGAACCATTAATTAAATGAACAGATTAGTCCAAAAACATTGATTCATTCAGGAAAGAAAAGTAGTATCAGATCAAATAGCTTTATGCTTTTAAAGCTACTGTTGTCAATTTTTTTGGACATCAAAACAACTTCAAATGAGTTCAGGAAAATCAAAATTTTCTTGGGGAGCATGCCCACCAACCCCCTAGCAATAAAATACTATACCTGGGTATTTAGAAACCCTATGTACAACCCTGATATGCAAAAATACTAGTGATTCTATATGTTCTATTGTATTCATTAGATAAAGTCTTGTATTTTCAATACTAATGCAAGACTAGTAGTCTTAAATTTCACTGTTTATAACACAGAGCATTCATACTTTGCTATGACGCTTAAAAAAATCTTGGGGACCTAAATTAGGAGTATACCTACTTCTCCAGGCACCACTACATCACTGTATATATATATATATATATATATATATATATATATATATATATATATATATATATATATATATATATTATATATACTCTTTATTGAATGGCTTTTTTTTCTTAAATATAATTCCTTTATAACATTTTTATATTAGTCTTTTATCACTATTAGTATTTACTATCACTATCAATTTAATGCATCCCTGCTGAAAAAAAAGGTATTATTTTAAAAAAAGTAACCAAACTAAATCCTTTTGAGTCTGACAAATTTGTGTAGTTGATGCCATAGTTATTAATGTTATTTTAATGGGTATAGGTAAATAATTATTTCCATTTTTATTTTTAGGGGTCCCTTTGTTGGTTGAAAGTCTGAATGGGGGTCCCTGGTTCAGGAAGGGTTGGCAACCCCTGCCCTAGACAATGAAAGGTAAAAGAATAATGATGTTTTTCTCCGCTCATATGGCAATAAATAGTATCATAAACTGTATTCTCACAAGTCTCTCTCTCTCTCTCTCTCAGGTGAGAGCTCCTCTACACAGAGGAAATGAAGGAGGAAATGATGATCCCCTTTCCAGGCCTAACGTTTTTCTCTTTTTCCTTTTCTCATTCTACCTGCCCCTCCCCTGTTTTTCTCTCTTGTCTGCCAAGATGCAAGACTCTCTGGCCAGGATGACAGAAAATCGAGGCTGCGGTTGCTGAAATCCCTCCTGTGCCTTCAACTCTAAACACAGGGTCAGATGTCAGCCTACAGCTATGCACAAAACTACAGTATTTTTTTTGAAAATTCTGTTTTAAATGAAAATAAAAATGCCAGAGATACTGAGACATTTTTTCTGTCCCATTGTCATTCCAATTATCTCAAGAAGAGTACAGCCAAGACAAGGTGGGTAGTATTAATTCCTGAGAGGTTTAACTGTATTCTTTTTTATCTATCACAGACATTTTTGTTTATTAAGTGCAACAGAGTTATGAGGTAAGTGTAAGCAGAGGACACTAGATAATTGATATATATATATATATATATATATATATATATATATATATATATATATATATATATATATATATATATATGTATATATATATATATATATATATCCTTACTAGCTGTGGAAATATTACGAGCAGAAAATATCATTTGATGCAAGGATACACATTTCTTCAATGCACATTGATGCCACTTGTAAGGTCTATTTTGAATGACTAAGAGTCTGGTAGTAGGGAAATTTTGCATGAAAACACATCCTTACTTCAGACAGAGCGGATCTATGCCTGCAAGTGAAGAAAAAAAAAGCCTCCATAAAACCTTGCCTTTACTGCTTATAGCATTATCTAGCTTATGTGTATCATAAAAGGAGAGTAATTCATCTATAAAGTAATAAACTCCAGAATAAGGAGAGCATATATCCTGTGTAACAATACACCTCGCTAGGATGGATTAAACATGACAATATGATTTACAAAGTTCACCTATAAATTACCAGAATATCTAATAGGTTGAATATTCTCAGTAGGGGGCAATGCTGAAGTCTTTATCCGGCAGTGGCGGGTCACAAAGTATGTCCGACATCAAGCGTACGGGTCCTGCCACGGTGTCACACGACGCACTGTATCATTTCTCCGCTAATAAAGGCATGGCCGGCAGTAGGGCTTCAGAGCAGAGGCAAAGTTATGGAAAATATTTCTCTCCCAAGGACATGGCACCAGATGTGCAAAGACTTATGGGAGCAATCATAGGTGGCCAAGGCTCGGGCTGTGAGGCCTTATTAAGTTAGGCTGCAATCCAGCACCTTCAACTTATTAAGCTGTCAGAGAGTTGCAATGATTAAAACCAAGGAAAGGTCACGGAGCAGACCTTCGGCATTGTGCAAGGGCTGGTATTTTCTTTAGTAGTGCCGGCCCTAATGAAGACATTTTACACTTGCAGGTGGGATTTGATGAAATGGCTCTTTAGCAACGAGCTCTTGTTCATTCTCTTTCTCTCCTTTTTTTGTATGTCTGAGAGGCTTGTGCAAATCTTCAAAAGTTTAGATTTTTTTTCCTCGCTCACCTCATCGAAGATGGAATTCAGACAATTTAACTTATTCTGAAAGACAGGATGAATGGAGAAGAGAGAGAGGCCTGAAAAACAGAATCACAATCGTTTCTTTCGCCTGGCACACGGGCGACTGGTCTCACTCTCAGATGGTTTTGCATACGATCATCCGTGGAGATCAAAGCCGAGAAGGCCGCGGTGATAATTACCGGCTGGGTGCGCAACGCAGAAACGTTAAGCACGGGCAGGGCTGTCGCCTAAATATCAGCAAGCACGTTCTGCTGATGAAGGGATTTTAATGTCTGTCAGCTTCGTGCCATCATCTCCCTACAGAGATTAAAGAAACACAGCAATCCTCCAAGAGTTTTATTGAGAGCTGTCACTAGTGTATGCCTCAATGCCCGGGGTCCGGAGTAGTGTTCCTGATAATATATTCACCTGCCAGGTCGGATGGTGTGGTTTGTGGAGTGGACTGCAGCTAAGTTATGTTGAAAGAACAACTCATTGCTTGAGGGTCAGAAAACTGGCCCAAGATGACTATCTATCTGCAACAAGACTTATTTTTGTCCAGACAAGATGTCAGTAATGACACATTCACTTTGTGACACTTTGCCTAGTTTGACCTCTTTAAAACAAGAACATACACTATGAAGCCACAAAGACTGAACTCAACTATTTTGTCACTGAAGCTTTGATTTGGTGGCATTGTGTAGTTGATTCTGTAATATAGTCCTGGATATTGCTGAAACATAAGGTGGAAAAAGAAGGGTATGGAATGTGCCTGTCTCATTTCAAAGCGTGCCCTTGACATCTTTGTAGATTGGCTTTTTTCTCTTTTTCCAGCATTGCCCAGGACACTGCTACAGCTGCAAATTGCCAATGACAGATATGCAAAATGAGGGTCATACAAAGTTCCCAGCCATTTTATAAAGGAGACACATATACTGTGTGTCTGTCGGCTTGCTAGAGGTGCTGTGTGACCTCCAAAAACTATTTTCATATACTGAAATATATATTGAATGGCACATATTGCTGTATCTCCAAATGAGAAATCCCATGTAGCGAGAACTCATTTAGCTGTTCTTGAGGCTAGTGTCGCTGTCAAAGTTGAAATGAGAACAAGCAAATGTGGTTTAGGGGCACACGGTTTCCAACATTGTCTTACAAAAGTTGCTTGTGCTCTGTGAAATGCCAAACTTTTATTTAAGTACACAGGGAATGACTCCTTGACTCTTTCACTTCACAACATTTGCAAACAGTTGTCAAAAAAAAAAGAAGAAAATCCTGCCATCCATGTATCGGTTAACATTCTCTTCTTTAAGGTTATGGTGACCTATCTACATGCTGCAGGATCAACTCATATAGTCAAAGCCGCTGAGATGCCCCCTTCCTCAGGCTTCAAATGTCCTAATTACTCCTGTGTGCCTCACAGGTCAAGCCAAGCTTTCCGTACTAGCCTGGCACCATAAGAGTATTCTCCACTCCATTAGCATGACATTTCAATGCACAGGGCTAAATGTTCCCACTCCTTAAACTCTCAGCCTCGGAGGATTTTGTGGCCTACATAAAAGACTCAGCTTAAACCTAAGCTGCTCCTTTTTGCTGTTGGGGGAAAATGCTATCAGAGAACTGAATAAAAAAAGTTTGTTCCAATTGAGGCAAAGCAGAGAAATAGAGCTATGGCCGTGTTGCATTTATATAGAACGTGAGGCACTGTGAAGCTTGAGGAATATATAGTGTTGCACACACAGAAAAGACAGTGTTTTCTGGTTCCTCGTGGTCTTTTATTCTCATCACACTCTGTCTTTTTTGAAAGTGGATCATATATGTAGTCAAAATGTAAAAAAATAAATAATATATATATATATATATATATATATATATATATATATATATATATATATATATATATATATATATATATATATAAAAGAGAAGATTCAGATGCAAAAGCCTCTAAGTGCCATTTGAAATTTTCTTCTAAAATTATCATTTTTATCAAGCTTGTATATTTTAGTTCAGTAATTTCACTTAAATGGCAATGAAGATTACCTATTAATTGTCATTTAAGTGAAATTACTGAACAAGCTTGATAAAAATGGCCATTTTAGAAGAAAATTTCAAATGGCATTTGAGGCTTTTGCATCTGAACTCTTCATATATATGTATATATATATATATATATATATATACACACTGCCATACAAAGCCAAAAGGCAGTAACTGCATTTTTGGTCAAAAAATAGAGGGTTGTGTTCACAAGTAACTCCCAAAACCATACAAGCAACCATGGCAGAAAGCGGTAACTGCAGTTCTCTTACGAGAGGTTCTCTCGTATTGCGTAAGCTAGCTTACGCTACGGGAAGATTCTTCTTTGCCGAACAATTGAAGCCAAAAATTTTTATAATTTGTAATCATTGTCAACGCACTTCTCAGGTGCAGGACCTAGAGCGGGCTAACTAGCAGGCTCATTGGTTCGTTCCTGGGAAGTGCTGAAACCAATCGGAGAGCGGCGCTGAACCCGCGCCCCAATGAGCGGACGACGCTCGCTTATTACGTCAAAGCCCGCCGAAAGGGGCGTGGCTTGAGTGTATATAAGCACTCTCCGTGGTTTGGAACAACGATTCATTTTGATTCAGCGATCTAATCGCCTGCCGTTGCAAGACTGAAGCCGTCGTCGTGACAAGGCACCTTCTAGCAAGCAAGAAGCCTGAAGAAGCCGGCCCCTGCCACCTTCAGCCGCCTCAGCGAGCTAGCGCCGTCCGACGACTTCCACTTGCTCCATCACAAAAGAGCGTGAGCGTCTTTTAAAGATGTCTCGCATTTCCTGCGGCTCATGCCGCGCACCGCTCGAAGACGGAGACCGCCACCTCATCTGCCCTCTCTGTCTCGGGCTTGAACATGCGGAACTCGCCCTCGCCGATGGAGGATGCTCTCTCTGCGAGGCGCTGACAATGTCTTCCCTGCGGGCAAGACTCCTCACCGTTAAATCCGCCCAAGCCGCGCCGCCTCTGACTTCTCCGCGAAGAAGAAGCGCCGCTCTCAGAGGCCGCCGGAACCTGCGATGGCTGTGTGTGGGCCGCAGCCGCCGCCCCCGACCACTCTCTCTCTCCCACCCGAGCTGGACCCCCATTGCCGCCGAGTGGCCGCTCTGCAGCGTCCCTCGACTCTGAGGAAGAGAAAGAGTCGCCTTCGTCTGCACGCTTCTAACAGCGACGAATGGTCTTCACTGGGCTCTTCGGCGTCATGCTCCGCGGAGACCCGCTCCGGCATCGAAGAGGACCTAATGCGCCTCCTGAATCTTGCCGTCGAGCGTCTGGGCAACCACGATGCCGCCCGTCGAAGGTGTGGTCGCCGCTCACTTGTGCTCGCCCTCCGCTGGATGGCGACCTCCTCCCTAAGCTTCCTTCTAAAGCTTGCAGAGCGTCCTCTACCTTCCACACCCGCGCCTATGCAGCCGCTGGCCAGGCCGCTGCAGCGCTGCACTCCATGTCGGTTCTCCAGGTGCTGCGAATCCGACCTGTTGAGTGACATAGCGCAGAACGAGAGAGAATCAACGGCCGTGCGCTCAACGACTTAAGATGCGCTACGGACCTCTCCCTTCGCGCCACCAAAGCTGCCGCTCAAGCGCTGGGAAGATGCATGGCCATCCTCTGTGTCGCCGAGAGACACTTGTGGCTCGGCGCTCACGGACATGAGCGAAGCTAGCGCGCTGTCTTCCTCAACGCGCCCGTCTCACCCTCTGGCCTCCTCGGATCTGCCGTCACGGGCATCGTAGAGCGCTTTCCGAGGTCCAGAAAGCCACCCAGGCCATGAATTTGTTCCTGCCTCGCCGCGGTAACACTTCTGCAGGCCGCTCTCGTGAGCCCCCTGCCAGAACGCCTCAACAACGCCGCCCGCAGCAAGCTCAGGCCCATCCCCAGCACAGGCAGAGCGGCCGCCCTCGCCCTCGCTCTCGCTCCGACAGCCGACGCAGACAGGCTCCCCAGCGCCCCGCCCCAAGGTCAGCGCTGAAGCCTGATCAGCAGAAGTCCGCCTGAGCACTTCTGGGGAAGAGACGGCTTCTTCCGCTCGGCCGGACCGCCGTCAAAGTTTCACCCTCTGTTAGTCCCCGAACCTTCGCCGACTGCAGCAGCGAATCTCGCCGAGACAAGCCGGTGACTCGACCCGCTTGCGAGCGACAAACAGCTGTTTTCACGGCTACCCAGAGAGTTCACATAAAGAGCATAAAAGCCTCAAGTGTGAAAAATGTGACCACAAGCACGTGTTCACTCACACTTTTTCCCGTGTCCCACAGAGTTCACTCCCACTCAGCGGCCTCCGTCCGCTCGAGTAGCAGGAAGCATGAGCACGCCCTCAGAGCAGCGCGTGTCCCCCCTCTGCTCGCTCTGTATCACGGCCCATAAGCTCCTCTCTGAGTGCAAATCCCGTTGCCACACACAGTTTACACGAGCACACACACAGTGTCCAGCCCGTTACATGCAGCAACCGGGACAGCACGGCCATTCAGCCTCTAGCAATATGCTTCAAAGCGTGGGAAGCCATTCCCGGCATATCCCCGTGGGTACTAAGCATTATAAAAGATGGCTACCAGTTCCAGTTTCGCCGCCGCCGCGCCGCGTTCCCGGCGCCCGGCCCCCTTCTGTGGTCAGCCCAGCTGCCGCGAGCACGCTCCGCACAGAAATATCGAAACTGTTAACAAAAGGCGCGATGAGGAGTCCCTCCACCCATAAGCCGAGCCCGGGGTTTTGCGGCCGTTATTTCTGGTCCCCAAGAAAGACGGCGGCCTAGGCCGATTCTAGACCTCAGATTTCTGAACAAAGCTCTCATGACGAGATCATTCAGAATGCTGACGGTCAGGAAACTCCTCGCACATGTGCGCCAGGGGGATTGGTTCATCTCCCTAGATCTGAAAGACGCTTATTTTCAGATTCAAATACACCCTCGTCACAGGCAGTTTTTACGATTTCGCCTTCGAGGGCCAGGTTTATCGATACGCCGTTCTCCCGTTCGGCCTTTCCCTTCGCGCCACGCACGTTCACGAAATGTATGGACGCGCGCACTCGCCTTCGAACCCAGGGGATGCGCATTTTGAATTATTTGGACGATTGGCTGATTCTAGCACGTTCCGGAAACACAGAGCTTCTGTCGCACCGTACAGCTCTTCTCGCTCATCTGGAAGCGCTGGGCCTCTCTGTCAACTGGACAAAGAGCGTTCTCCAGCCCAGTCAAACTATCTCTTTTCTGGGGATAGACCTGGACTCTACCACTATGAAAGCACGCTTATCCGCTCAGCGCACACGCCGCTTGCAGCGTTTTAGCCGCTTCGTTCCAGATGAATACCCGGCGTTCCGGTGAAAACCTTTCAGGAGAATGCTGGGTCACATGGCCTCAGCTGCAGCCGCGCTACAGCTAGGTCTTTTACATATGCGCCCCCTCCAATTCTGGCTAAAGACCCGTGTTACCCGCCGCAGTGGACCACGGGCCGCCAGCTAATCAGAGTCACTCAGGCATGCATTTCTGCACTACAGCCTTGGACGGTGACCGATTGGTTTCAACGGGGCGTCACGATGGGGACCTTCTCTCACCGGAAGGTAATCTCGACAGATCGCATCCAACACAGGCTGGGGTGCGGTCTGCGAGGGCTGCACCGGCCTCTGGCCGATGGTCGATATGGGAGACCCCATTTCACATAAACTGTCTCGAGATGCTCGCGGTCGAGTATGCACTGTTGCAGTTCCTCCCGCGCATCCAGGGTCACCACGTCCTGATTCGTTCAGACAACATGACAGTGGTATCCTACATCAACCGTCAGGCGGGTCAGATCCAGGAATCTCTTCCTGCTGACACGCCGCATCTCTAGTTTGGTCCCAGAGTCATCTGCTCTCGCTCAGAGCGGCGCATGTCCCGGGACACCTGAACGACGGTCCAGACATTTCTATCCAGGAACCTTCTCTCTCCAGGAGAATGGTCCCTGAATACCTCTTACAGTCCAATCACTGTGGCGCCTCTTTGGCAGAGCGGAGATAGATCTCTTTCGAACAGAAGAGAACTCGCACTGTCCGATATTCTTCTCGAAGAACGAGGGACGCGTTGGCGCTAGAATGGCCATACCGCCCGCTCTATGCCTTCCCTCCCATCTCCCTGCTACCGCAGGTCATTCAGAGAATCAGGGAATTTCGCCACCCGGTGCTCCTCATAGCCCCGCGTTGGGAGAATCAGGATTTGGTACCCGGAGCTCACACAGCTGTCTCAGACAGCCCCGTGGCCCATCCCGGTCGGAGCAGATCTCCTCTCTCAAGCCCACGGCACAATCTGGCATCCCCACCCGCAGCGCTGGGCGCTTCATGCATGGGTGACCAACGATTACACGTTGATTTGCCAGAGGGAGTCTTGAATACGATCGAACACGCTAGAGCGGCATCTACCAGAAAGCTCTATGCGGCTAAATGGTCTGTATTTTCAAAATGGTGCACCGAAAGAATTTGGACCCCTTAAGTGTGAGGTCTCTTCTTTGCTTTCCTTCCTTCAAGATATGCTGGACAAGGGCAGAACCCCATCCACCCTGAAGGTTTATGTGGCAGCCGTCGCGGCCTTCCGTTGGTCCCGACGCGCCCAGTCTATTGGCAAAGACGAGCTGGTTATCCGCTTCCTCAGGGGAGCCAGGAGGATGAACCCCCTCGCCCCCCCTCGGTGCCGGTTTGGGACCTTTCAATAGTCCTCGAGGCCTTGAAAGCCCCCCCTTTCGAACCGCTCGAGTCTATTGACCTCAAATATCTCTCCCTAAAAGCCGTTTTTCTGATCGCTCTTGCCTCAGTTAAACGAGTGGGCGACATTCACGCGCTCTCTTCGAACGCGTCGTGTCTCCGAGTTTGGCCTGAACGACTCCGTCGTCATTCTCAAACCCAGACACGGATATGTGCCTAAGGCGATTGGCACCCCATTTAGAGCACAGGTGATATCCTTATCGGCTCTGCCCACCTCTGATAGCGAGCCCAATGCCAACCTCCTCTGCCCGGTCCGGGCGCTGAGAGCGTACATTACACGCGCTGCCACGTTCAGACGTTCTGAGCAGCTGTTTGTGGCGTCTGGGGACGCACAAAAGGCTTGGCCGCTTCTAAACAAACACTATCCAGATGGATAGTAGACGCTATCGCCTCCGCCTATGCGGCTAAAAATCTGCCTTGCCCGCTCGGCGTCAGGGCTCACTCCACTCGAGGCATGGCCTCTTCGTGGGCTTGGTCCTGTGGTATTTCTATTCATGATATCTGTGTGGCCGCGGGCTGGGCTTCCCCGTCCACCTTTATCAGATTTTATAACTTGGAAGTACCGGCCTTACAGGCTAAATTACTAGCGGTCTAACCCGCCGCAGCGTCTAGCCACGCTTTATGGGGAATCCTTCAACCGGCTAGCCCCTTGATCTTCCCCTCCATTCTATGGAAACTTCCTATACTATGGCCCGCTATGCCGGCCGCCTCTTTAGGCCTCATATTCTCATATAAACGGCTTCTGCCCTTTATTATTGTTTCTCCACTATTGCTCCCTCCACCCTCCCGGGGATGCTTGTGGTGACTGACCGGGCACGGCGTTGACCAGGGGTTCCCGTAGCGTAAGCTAGCTTACGCAATACGAGAGAACCTCTCGCAAGAGAACGAATCGGTTACCTGAACGTAACCTCGGTTCTCTCTAGATGAGGGAACGAGTATTGCGTTCCCGGCCGTGCCCGCTCTAACAGCGATTCGCTTCATCACTATAAATCGTTGTTCCAAACCACGGAGAGTGCTTATATACACTCAAGCCACGCCCCTTTCGGCGGGCTTTGACGTAAGAAGCGAGCGTCGTCCGCTCATTGGGCGCGGGTTCAGCGCCGCTCTCCGATCGGTTCGAGCACTTCCCAGGAACGAACCAATGAGCCTGCTAGTTAGCCCGCTCTAGGTCCTGCACCTGAGAAGTGCGTTGACAATGATTACAAATTATAAAAATTTTTGGCTTCAATTGTTCGGCAAAGAAGAATCTTTCCCGTAGCGTAAGCTAGCTTACGCAATACTCGTTCCCTCATCTAGAGAGAACCGAGGTTACGTTTCAGGTAACCGATTCGTTACCATTCTTTGGCTTTGATCTTCGACCCAAAAGTCCAGTTACGTACTCTGCCTTTGTTAAGCCATTCATAAAATAGATGTTACGGTGCCACCTTGCAGTTACGATGATCTGCCTTTGTTTTACTGTCCATAAAAATGTGCCGCGCTTCAGTTACTGTCCATGTATTGTCACTAAATCACTTACTTCTATTACACACAAATATCCAAATAAAAAACGAGCTGTCAAATGTGTTGAGTGGTTGTTTTATCAAGTGTTGAACTACTGTAAGAATGGCAAATTGCTCTCGAGGGAGAATGATGGTGGAGTTGGCGTTGAAAATAAGACATGAAGATCAAGGTAAGAAATTATCTTATAAAATAATGCATTAGATGAAGTATGAAACGTGCCATATACTTAACGTTAATTTAGAATTGCTAGGACAAGCAACTGACGAAGAAGCTAGTCAACTAGTCAACTTAATAGCTAGCACATCAACACCAACCAAAACATGGTCAACAGATACCTAGACAGCATGACATCTAATACTTAAATAATTAAAAATCACTCAGCAATTCATTCTGTACCTACAATTCAGAGGTGCAGACGTTGCAGGAATGTAGCCTATTCAGATGTTGACATGTTAGCCCCAGCCTAGCTATCATGCTACACATTACTGCACAGCGGCAGTAGCCTGCTAACACATACTGCAGCGGCAGTAAACAATCATATCCTACCTTTTCTTGTAACTCCATAAAATCCGTTGCAATTCACGTCATCTACGATGTTTCCACAATCCTCAAAGGTTTTGAACATAGTCCGTATCCCTTGCTGGCAGGGTCTCAAATTTCTCACGCTGAAAAGGCAACGTCAACCAAGTTGTCCTGCAAGCTTTATATATAGACGTTGAATGCGAGCCTTAGGCACACAGTGAAGTTTCCTGCCGCCAGCACGTATCTCTCTGACAGATTGCGTTCGGTTTGTGTTCACACATCGCGCCTGAAAAGCGCTAAGCGCGCCGCATTCTCCTTTTTCCAACGCTCCGGTTGATTCTTGTCATGTGACCTACTGTACGCTTATGGTGCGCTTGCGGCATTCTGAAAAGTTGAAAAGTTTTTATCTCGATGCGGCGCAGCGCCTGAAAAAGCGAGCGCGTCGCTTCCATTATGAGCCCGCAAACACGCGCCTCCATTTCAAATAATGAACTTGAGCGCGCAAAAGACGCGATATGTGAACGGGCAACATAGACGCGCAAACACACAGAAGTTGAAGGAACATTCTCCTCGTTACTAGGTAACCAACAACATCGCGCGAACACACATCGTGATGGAGAAGGGAAGAAAGCTTGTCTAACATTTTTAGCCTAGAACATTTAATATATAGCCCATCGCATACATAATTATTATTGATGCAGTCAAAAACTCTACAACTACTTTGCAACCAGGCCAGAAGCTTTGGCTCAGTTTGGCTTGCTTATATTACCTGAATATTTAAGGGAAATGTTCGTGGGTATGGGAAGGAATGAATGTATTCCTTCATTTTATTTTAAATGATTTATTATACTGTATCAATAAGCTTTCTAGTTACATTAAGGCTACATGTATTAAAGCAGAGTGCTCTGAGGAATATTTTATATCCTGTCAAAATACATTAATTATTGCCATTGTTTTTGTATTTTTCAAAGATGTCAGGGAAAAAGCAAAAAGATATTTGTGTAAACACACACCTTAATATTATAATATGCCCATTTGTTCACAATGTCCCACCACACAATAAATCATTATACCATTTCAACTAGACACATTCAAAATGCAAAAAGATTTGCTTTTCCAAACTGTTTGGAGCAATTTGTTATATTTTTGTATTTTTTTTGTATATTTTTATTAATATAACATTAAAGAGTAGGCTACATTTGATGTGATGAATTGCTTTGTCATTTATGAGATTTACCAATTGTTATAATTTCAATTTGTGCTTGTTAATTATGAACAATGTCTAAAATTAGGGGCGGGGATGGGTGGGGTGGGGGTGGGGCTTAATTTGGGCTCCTCCCTAACTGCATGTGATCTCACTCCAAGCTTTTGCTAAAACTTGAGAACCCTGCTTGCTGGTATTCAGACAAAGCTATCCACAAGTTATCTAGGCTAGCTTCAAAGCGTCTTCTGTAATTTAGCGTCATTTAGCGTTGAAACAGCATAAAGTGTATTTGTTGCAAAATATTATCCACGTACACGTATCGTAAAATCCGATCAGTGCATCTCAAGCACTTTAACCCTTGATTAACCAGAGGGAGGCAGTGCTACCTCAGATACAACAGGACAGATTGAATGTTTTGAGGCTTTTATGATAATATTTATATAGTTAACTGCCAAGATTATTTTATGCAAAAAAGAACATCCATTCTTGTACAATACTGGATGAGGCTGCCCAGTGTCGTCTTACATTCTTATGTTTTCATTTTCACCATCATCCATATATCAGCATGGATGCATACTTTTAAACTGAGCACTAATAGCAAGTTGAGCACTAATAGCCAGTTGGATAGTTGGATGGACATAATGTTCCATCAGAGCCTTTTCAACAAGATATCTAGCACTTCATAAAATACCTTTATTATCTTCAGTATTGGGCAAGTTACTTCCAAAATGCAATGCATGCATTACTTGTTACTGTCTTTAGCAATTCATTATTTACATTACAATGTTACTGCCTTTGAATTGTAATGCATTACATTACTTATGCATTACTTTTGAGTTACATGCACTTTCACTAAAATGACTGGCCAAAAACATACAGGGTGATAGATACAGATAAACATACAGGGTGATAGATAAACATACAGGGGTATGTGTATCTATCAGTAATGTATGCTCCAAAGGTCACTTACAAATGAACATAATAAACATAGTAATATTGGGAGTTGGCTCTAACTGGTTCTCATTGCCGTGGTTAGCCTTTCCTGATATTATTTAACACTTCCACTAAACTACAGGGGTGTAGCCTAATAAAGAAAAACATACTGAGAATAATTGCTACAATATTGATATGCAAATGCAACAGTTTAGTGGTTCTCTCTGCTTGAAGTAAGAAGTATTAATGTTAGATCTATTGTGTGAATGTTGGGGAGACTTAAATGCTTGTTACAGTTAGTTAATGATTTTCTGTGTTAATCTTCAGTCCCACAGGTGGATCTTCCTTGTGGCCCTGCACAACCAAGCACAACCAAAAGGATCATTCTGGACAATGGTAGGCCTTCAAACATATAATTATTCATATCTCAGGTTCATATTTCTTCTATTTTTAATGTACATGTCTAATAAGAATTATTTTTTCCTCATTTCAGACACTTTTCAGGGTGACTGTGATCCTGCTGTTTCAAAAACGTGGCAGATTCTCGACAGTTGTCTGGACTTTAGTTTCCCAGCATTCTGTTCAGATGACCTGTTCTGCAGCACACCTAATACCACCTTCAACACTCTTGTGGACTTTTCCCCAACTCTGGCCACCAACCTCCTGCCCGCTCCAGACACCACCATCGCTCTGGCCACCAACCTGCTGCCCGCTCCAGACACCACCATCGCTCTGGCCACCAACCTCCTGCCCGCTCCAGACACCACCATCGCTCTGGCCACCAACCTGCTGCTTGCTCCAGACACCACCATCGCTCTGGCCACCAACCTGCTGCCCGCTCCAGACACCACCATCGCTCTGGCCACCAACCTGCTGCCCGCAGGTTGTGCATCACACAACAAAAAGTGTTGTGTGAACAAAAGTTTTGTGCATCACAAAATATAAGTGATGCACAAAAAGTATGTATGTTGATTATGTAAAAATGTATTTACAAAATGTTGTCTCTCTGAAAATGTAAGCGAATTCATAGGCACCGATCTTAAAATACTGTACATAGGTGCCAGATCTTAGGCAGAGGACGGGGGCCAGGCTGTGCAGGTTGCTAGGTCTAAGCAGACTGAGCAGGTTGGAACCATCACTGGACTCTGGTCAGGGGCAAAGCCATCACTGGATTTTGGTCAGAGGCTGGAGCCATCACTGGACTCTAGTCAGGGGTCGAAGCCGTCATGGCTGGAGACATAGGCGTGGAGGCCGTCTTTGCTGAAGACTCCGGTGTGGCAGCCATCTTGGTTGAAGAAACAGCTGTGGCGCCCATCTTCACCCATCTTGACATCAAGACTCAGGCGTGGCATCTGTAATGGCTGGAGACTGGCGGCCATGAGGGAACAAGAATCCACAAAATCAGGAAGGTATTTGGATGAGACCTCATCTGTTATTGCTGGTTCAAATGGTTCTGGTTCAGGATTCAGTGTGATGAAATTTACAGCACTGTTTTATATCCTTCGTCATCATCTAGGTTTGGTTGTTGTTCTGGCTCTTTCATTCTCTTAGCTCTGTTCTTTCTTTTCAGTGTTTAGCATTCTCTTCAGCTTAGGTAAACTGTTGCATGGCAGCAGAAGGTTTCTGTGTACCAGCCGACTCTGATTTTCTTTCTCTGATCTCGTACACTGGACCATCAGAACTTTTCCTACTTATCACCGTATTCACCTAGTGTGAGCACAGTGTGATCCCCCATCGCATTCTCATCCTTTAGCATCATATAGGTGACGCTATAGGACAAAACGGCGAAATACTACGCAAATGGCACCCGTTATCGTTAATATAACACGTGCTGTGATGGGTAGGTTTAGGTGTGGGGTAGTGTAGGGTAGTCTCATATTCATGCTAAAGGATTTATGATGCCTTGGGTTTGCGTGTTATATTAACGATAAAGGGTGCCATGTGCGTAGCATTTCGCCATTTTGTCCTATACCTATATGACACTAAAGGATGGAAACGGGCTGGATCCCCCCAGTGTGAGCACAGTTTTCCTGGTCCTCCTCTTTCGCTTAGGTTCCTGTGTTGCCGTGCCAAAGTTCAACGCCGTGGCTTTTCTCTGCAGTCTTTGATGCTATTTCAGAGGATTTGTGTATCTGTGTTCACCAGTTTGTTACATAATCTGCATAACCCTGCTTTTTCTTATTCACCTGCAGGGTGAATGTGAGATTGATGAGGCAGGATGAATGGTAACAGGTAATATGGGAAGAACCCAGTCACTTCACAGAGGGTGCAGTTCTATGCATGGACCACTTTTGACAGCGAGGTCTTCCAGCCAGACTTCTCAGCATCACTCAGTATCCTGAGCATGGGCAAGAGTGTCCTGTGATTCTTTCAACTTGTCCGCTGCCCATTGGGTGATATGGAGTTGTGTGAGACCCACGCATACCACCAACCTGCAAGTCATGCATGTCATGGTGAACTTTATTAGGGAAGCCAAACTTGAGGGCAAAATCACCAAAGATGTGTTGTACTACAAACTTTCCTTAGGAACAAATCCCACTTGTGTGAATTTGGGAGAGCAATTCATACTTGGCTGAGTTTGACTCTATATTTTTGGAATCTTTGGAGGACACTGGTTCACATGATCGATCATTTAAAGAGGCATTATAAACAATGTTATCAAACAGGTGGGGCGGGCACATAACATCTTCGCAGATCCTCAAGGCAAGCTTACATGTTCCTTTGAAATTCTGCTTGAGCTGAGCTAGGGGCGAATGGGATCCTGTTTAATTGAAACAGTTCCCAGGGCGTTATAAAGGATGTTAGGTGTTGGCTCTTGGCATAAAGGAATCCTTGGCGATTTGCCTTATATTGGTCCAAGACCAAAAACTAAGAACTACCACTCAGGGAGTCCAGCATATCCTGGATTCTGGGAATGAAGTGCCTGTCAGGTACTGACTTAAGACTTAAGAGACTCGGGTTCCTGTCCCTTTTCCTCACACATACTACTGGTGAGAAGTAAGGGGATCTTGACTTGCTTTTCCACCCTTCAGCAGGTCTTACTCTTTCACCTCCTGTAAAAGTCTTGGGCACAGAGATAGAAGTCTTGTGTACAGGTGTTTTTTCTTCTGATATGCATATACAGTGAGTGGATGCAACAAACAGTGTTATCATCAAAAGCTAAATCATTGTACTCTTTCCTTAACAGTTGCCATAAAATTTCATACAATACATTTCTTCTGTTAACTGTTCAAATGTTTTTTGGGGGTTCCCAATGACTTGGTCTCTTTGATTGATCTGGTGTAAAACCCTGCATGTCTGCACTGTGGATGTCAGCTGTTTTGTCACCTGCTCTAGTTTCTGAATTTCCAGTCACTGAGATTATTTTCTCTGGAAAGAGCCTGTGGTTACTGGGTAAGTTGCCTTTCATCACTTCCAGCTGGCCTAGTATGCGCTAGGCTGTTCGGCGTCATTTCCTAGTTCAAATGATGGAATTTGGTTATGCAGGCATGTATGCCTCCTGCGCGTATCAAGTCCATTCTGGAAATGGTGTCCGGATTAAGGCTGGGCCAGGCCAGGCCATCCCTGTAAAGCAATTTCAAAGACTGCTGGGTCAAGGGGTTTTCCCCTAAGGGAATCAGTTCCGTACGATCAGAGTAATGTGCAGATGCCTTCGTTCTCTATTAATATGGAAGAAACCTTGGTTCCCAAGGGCCAGTGTTTGGAGCTTCATGTCGCGGTAGACCATTTCGACAGATGTCTCTCTTACTGGCTGGGGCGCGGTCATAGACGGCCGCTTTGCCAGGGCTCTGTGGCAGGACCATCATCTTTCCTGGCATATAAATTGCCTAGAGATGTTGGCTGTGTTCCTGTGGAATGTGTTTTCCACTTGGTGTTCCTTCCAGACATCAAGGGTTACCATGTTGTAGTACGATCGGACAACACATCAGTGGCAGCTTATTTGAACCAACAAGGGGGACTCAGATCATGCCTTCTATTCAGATGGTGATTCAGATTATCTTTTGGGCCCAAGGAAAACTACTGTCTATCAGGGCAATGTACATTCCGGGGGTTCAGAATCAGGGAGCAGACATCCTGTCGAGGCAGGGGCTGAGGCACGAGGAATGGAGTCTTCATCCAGATGTGGTGAAGTCGATATGGGAGAGGTTTGGACCGATAGAAGTGGATCTATTCACGTCTCGAGAGACGTCCCACTGCCCACTTTGGTTCTCCTTCACACATCCAGTCCCACTGGGGTTGGATGCCATGGTACAGGCCTGGCCGAGGCTTCGCCTGTATGTTTTTCCCCCGATCACTCTGCTCACTGGACTCCTGGAGAGGGTCCATCAGGAGGGCATCAGTCTACTTCTGGTTGCCCCAATGTGGTCGGCCCGAGTATGGTTTTCAGATATAATTTCACTCCTGATAGCTCAGCCGTGGCAGATTCCTCTGAGGTGGGATCTGTTGTCTCAGGCCGAAGGCACGATTTTCCACCCTCGCCCGGAGCTGTGGAAACTGTGGGTCTGGCCCCTTGAATGCAGGTCTGTCAGCCGGGGTGGTTGAAACCATACCTAGCTCTAGGGCTTGGTGTACTTTGAGATTGTATGGCTTCAGGTGGAATGTGTTTTCCACTTGGTGTAGAGAACATGAGTTAGATCCAGTTTACTGCCCGGTGGCTTTAGTTCTGGAGTTTCTTCAAGATCTCTGCGGGTCTCTCCCCTTCCACGCTTAAGGTGTACATGGCTGCCATTGCGGCTTTTCACGCGCCAATGAGTGATGGGCCTCTGGAGGATGAGACCGACGACCAGGCTGGTTCCAAGGATCTGACATTCAAAATGTATTTTCTCTTAGCTATTACCTCTCTTAAGAGGTGGGAGATCTCCAAGTCCTGGCAGTGACACCAGCCTGCTTGGAGTTTGCCCCTGGCAGACTTAAGGCCTTTTTGCACCCGAGACTGGGCTATGTGCCTAAGGTGCCTTCTAACACGGCACGGTCTACGGTCCTGCAGGCATTTCATCCTCCACCTCATGTGTTGGCAGAAGAAGAGAAGCTCCATTTGCTCTGCCCTGTCAGAGCTTTGAGTGTTAACCTAGAGAGTTCCTCTTCTTGGAGGAGGTCGGACCAACTGTTAGTGAGTTTTAGGTCATCTAAGAAAGGCTATTGTTCAGGCTATTGCATATGCTTACAAGGTTTGCATTTGTCTTCACCTCTGGCCATAAGGTCACATACAACTGGCATGGCGTTCCCTAGGACCCTCCTTTCGGGAGTGCCCCTCCAGGAGATCTGAGAGGCAGTCAGTTGGGCTACCCTCAAACACTTTTATCAGGTTCTATAGTCTGCACCTCCCTAATATGCCTGGCGCACATGTGCTCTCGTCCTAGCTGAATGCCTGAGTCAGTTTCACTCTAGGGCAGGCCTGTTTCGGTGCGTGACCTAGTGGACGCAGTGCAAGTTCCATCGAAAGGGAACTTCTCGAGTTATGACTATAACCCTTGTTCCCTGAGAAGGGAACAAAGACACTGTGTTGTCCTGCCACGCCCCTCGAGACCTGAGAGCGGCTTGCTTCATCGCGAGGCTGGTGTGTGTGTGTGTGTGTGTGTGTGTGTGTGTGTGTGTGTGTGTGTGCCGGCGTCACTTTTATGCATCCGGTTATGCCGTCACATGTTCATGTACGTCATGACGCAACACCAATCAGGATTGGGTTAGTTTCATTTATACTTCAGAGGCGCACATTAAAGCCTGGTTCACACGGGACGATTTTAAAATTGTCGGACGATTTTCCAAACCTGAGAGACCCCACACACGGCGTTAACAAAAATCACGGGTCTAACAGTTTTGGTCGTTCAGTGTGTGGTGCGCAGCCACACGACAAAATCAACACGTGACACACGAACTGATTTGACTCCCGAGACATTCCCAGGTCAGATGGAAAATCTCACAAAATCCCTCGAGATAAAACGTGACTTCAGAGTAAACAATCATGGTGGACGAAGAGGATGCAGTGGCGATAGTGTTTAGTTTGTTTTTAACGAAAAAAACATCCACCGGACATTCTGGTGCGCCATACCGCCGGGCGCTGGCTGTTTTGATTTTGTTTACCGCCAGTGCTTCCTCTACGCCTCGTCACCTCGCTTTCTGATTGGCTACACGCCACAGTTCACAGGCTGCATCCTCGTTCGTTCCCAGTGGACACCACACACGAGGAGAAATCGGGCCAAAACAATCCAACATGTTGGATATCCCCGATTTGAGATCGGAGCGGTCCCAGCATCCTTCCGAGCAGACGAGAGCAGTCTTAACACCACACACGGCAGGAATATCTGATCAGATTATTTTACGATAATCAGAGCATCCTTAAGATTGTCGGAGAGGGGTGAATGGGGGCTAAAATCGGGCTAATAATCCTGCCGTGTGAACCAGCCTTAAGGGAGCATCCCAAACGAGTCATTTTCAACAACGCAGTGTCTCGTTCCCTTTAAGAGTTATAGTCATAACCCGAGACGTTTTCCCCAAACAAAGTGCAAACAAATGTGGTGAAGTGAGTGACTCGTTGCCACGTCATCATTAAGTATATGACCAATGAGTTTTAGTGTGGTGCCGTTGTACTATTTTAGGATGTTTGCTTGAGTGATTTGCAATATATTCTAGTGTGACAGAGTTTCCATTGATGGGGCATCCCCTAATAACCGCGTTAGAGCACCAGCTGTTGTGATTTGATTAACTAAAGGACGCCTCTTATGACTTGTGTGCCTGTGATTTACGTGTGTTTGTGTGCCGATATTAAATCAGGGTGAGGACATCGTCTATAGTTTTCACTGTAGTTTTAATTGTTTTTAATCAGATAGTTAATGAATATTTGTATTTTAGAGTTATATTTGTTTGCGTTAATCTCTTTGCTCCACGTCTGCTTAAGGCAGTTGTTCCTTTTTGTATGTAATTTGGTTTGGTTTGTCAAGTCTTTAGCGGCATTTGTCACTGTTTAATCCGGTTATTAAGGGAATGAGAGTTGCTAAATTCTCTCGGTCAGCTGTGTAATTTCTACGACCGATTGTGGGACTTCTTGTGAATGTGATTCATGTTGTCTTGACTGTGTAACTTTATTTAGTAGGAATTGTTTCCTTTTCTTGGTTTCAAATGATTGTACTTTAAATTGATTATGTCCCTTATTGTTTACCTTACTTGTTTTCTTTTCTCTTTTTTATTATTATTATTATTTTTTTTAATTTTGTATTGTATTTCGCAGGTGTCAGGTGTCCCAGGAAGCACGCTGGTGGTTGCGGCTGCATGGGCTTTACGCTAATTCAGGTTGTTTCACTGTGTGTTATCTTTTGACTCCACTATTTGTAGAGGAGTGTGATTGGTTCCAAATTGGGTTTCTTTTAGCCATGTGCAGCTACAGCTAGCCTGTCTTTTGGGAGTCTTAGCACCAGCAGTGAATTATTTTCTTTTTTTTTCTGAATCAAGACCAGTGACTTATATATTCTTTATTTTGTTTCTGGATCAAAACCAGTTATTGTGATTTATTTTCCTGTTTAAATAGTTTTCTGTAATAAACTAGTTGTTTAACTGTGAACTCACGCTTCCTGCCTCTTCTGAGCAAACAAACTTGTGTCCCTTCTTTATTAGATTAGTTCCGGGGGTGGCGTAGTCGCTACAAGACCAGCCGCGCTTTGCACACCTATATAAATGAACCTTTTACAAAATCATCACTGAACTTACTTAAGATAGACTATATTTTCTATATTCTAGACTTCTATCTTTCTATATTTTATTATTATATTTTCTTCAAAAAACTAACTTTGTTGCATTTTTATTTGCATGATGTTATCTCTGTAAAGCTGCTTTGAAACAATGTATTTAAAAAAAGTGCTATATAAATAAAGGTGACTTGACTTGGCTAAAACTGTTTGTACAATAACATCAAAACTGCTTTGATTATGCACAACATAAGAGCACGTCTAGAGTCTGTCTGAATATTCATTCAAAAACAACCTTGTCTAGTAGGTTGAAACAAATGGCTATCTTTAAAGACAGACAGCATATAAGTTAATGTTGTTAAAAGACTTGCCATCAATATCACGTGCAGAGCACACCATATTCACCTTGTTCTCCCTCTCTTCTAACAGTTCCCAGGATACCTTTTTCTGCACCTGAAAGCTCCCGTTACCTGAAACAAATTGCCTAAAGAAATGTGCACCGCTTCTGGTACTAAAAAATGCAAAGGAAATGCAAAAGCTGGCATGTTAAATGAACAATACTCTCATGATTCTGCTGCTTAAAAAAAAAAAAAAACCTTAAGACATAAATAAATAAATAAATAAATAAAATAAATAAATAAATAAATAAATAAATAAATAAAAGCTGAGAAAGTAACTTTGTAGTCTCTGTGCACTTGTGGTTTGTGCTCTGAGCAAAAATCAGGCACTGTTGACGCAATTACTCCTCTGCAAGAAAGCCTATCGACACACTGATACAAGATGGAGTTTCACAGTGAGTTTTGAGTGAATATGTTATAAAAGATGTTAGTGACACAATTTTCATCACAAAAGTGGGGTGCAAGATGCTCATTTAAAGACATAAGATTCAACTGGCTGTTTTTCTAAGAGACCTGCTGTGCCACATCCAGCTTCATGTCTCTTTAATTTGCTGCTGGAGAGCAAACATTACTCTTTTGCTGTGTGAAATGCACAGCAATATCTTACATATACATGAGAAAACTGAATGCTTCTTAAAGAGAGATAAAACAAAATGTTACATGACAGAATTAGTGAGTATGTTAGGATAAAATGCTAAAAGCACAATTTGGAGAAAAGAAAACCCTCAGCTAAACTCTTTTAGAAAGATCTGCATGCTAGATATACATATAAGATGGGCGCCGGCCAGGGAGGCCATCCTAATGCAGTCAGAATGACAGAGGAGAGAGCCACTCTTGTTTCCTTTTCTCCATCCTTGCCATTAGAGAGCTCATTATAGAGTATGCAGAACTCAGGAGGAAAGAGTGAGTGATAATTGTGGGATTTCTATACAGCTGTAAGCTACACTGCCATTCTCTAGTTACAGACCATTTGTATTGATTGCCAGATTTCCAACTATTCCAAATCAGTTTTGGGAATTGCGCTTACTTGCGACTTTCTAATCATTAATCCAAAGATCTGATTGCAGATCAGCTTTTATGGACGGATCCACTAATTACTTCATAAATATCTCAGATGGATGAGGAACTTCTAAAAACTCCAGCTTAATCACTTTTAGCCCTGTTGCACTAATAAAGATTTCAAATCCCCACCCGCTCCTGTAAATGCTTTGAAAGAACTCAGGCTTATAATTCTAGACCGGTTCAAAAGGTAACCTTGTGCATATCACCTATTGAGGTAAGACCTGCAGAACAATGCAGAGCTCCACTGAATAACAAATTTCTCAAAAAAAAAAAAAAAAGCATGGAAGACATGAAATATATAAATAACATAGCCAGGTTCACTCCAAGTTCAGCTGCTGAAGGCCAGCAGTAAGACAGGAGAGCAGGAAGAGAGAAAGAAGGCAAATCAGGGAAAACTTTTTCTCTTTCCTCATTCGAGCAGTGCCCCCTGCTCATAGGTGTTGCTAAAATGATTAGCTGCCAGCAATCAGCCTGTCGCTGAACCAGCTTTGAACTGGTCAGGGTCGACTTATCACATGACCGGCAGCCGTTTGCGGCGGTGGGCTGAGCCACGCTGTCAGGTGAGAGCCGCATTTTTTCTTGCATAATTCTCCAGATGGAAGCGAATGAGTTCACAGCCCGCTTTGGCAGGCACCAAATCGGGGGGATTGCTGTCATATAATCGTTTTAGAAGGGAGAGCGGTTTGCTATGGATTCTGTAGCGTAGACAAGTGTACACACGCACACAGAGTGAGTGACAGAGGGTAGACAGAAGGAGGTCAATAACAGAGGCCAAGCTTAGCTTCCAGTTTACAATGCTCACCTCACCCAAGGTTCATCGCTTGTAGCAGCAGGCTATATGTCTGGTGCAGATGTGTGCATGTATGCTCCATACACCAATCCATTTACAGATACACATCTCCTGGGTCTGCTTTCCAAGTACAACATCAGTGGAATACAATATCACGTTAACATTTCTTGTGGTTGTACTCATCCGCAGCCCACCAACAACCTCTCTCAGTGGTAGCGCTTAACTGAGAGATGACCCCCAGTCATCAGATCCTGTCTGGGCTGATTTGTGGATATACACTCTCTCTCCTCCTGATAGAAAGTTTCAAGCCATCACCTCACTTCTTTTGTCTGTCTCTCCACCATCCACACAAAGCATTGCCTAAATTCACTCCTGCAGATTGGCAAGGAGACAATGAAACATAAATGTGTGCATGCTGGGGCATTATGCACCAGTCACAAGCCTTGCTCAATTCTTTTCCTAAGCCTAACCCAGACATGATCCAAAAAATATATAATCTATGTACAAATACATAACAAATTAATACCTTAAAACAACAACAACAACAAAAACAATATACATACACTCACCTAAAAGATTATTAGGAACACCTGTTCAATTTCTCATTAATGCAATTATCTAATCAACCAATCACATGACAGTTGCTTCAATGCCTTTAGGGTGTGGTCCTGGTCAAGAAAATCTCCTGAACTCCAAACTGAATGTCAGAATGGGAAAGAAAGGTGATTTAAGCAATTTTGAGCGTGGCATGGATGTTGGTGCCAGATAGGCCGGTCTGAGTATTTCACAATCTGCTCAGTTACTGGGATTTTCATGCACAACCATTTCTAGGGTTTACAAAGAATGGTGTGAAAAGGGAAAAACATCCAGTATGCAGCAGTCCTGTGGGCGAAAATGCCTAGTTGAAGCTAGAGGTCACAGGAAAATGGGCCGACTGATTCAAGCTGATAGAAGAGCAACGTTGACTGAAATAACCACTTGTGACAATCGAGGTATGCAGCAAAGCATTTGTGAAGCCACAACACACACACAACCATTAGGCAGATGAAGCTACAACAGCAGAAGAACCCACCAGGTACCACTCATCTCCAATACAAATAGGAAAAAGAGGCTACAATTTGCAAGAGCTCACCAAAATTGGACAGTTGGACAGAGGACTGGAAAAATGTTGCCTGGTCTGATGAGTCTCTATTTCTGTTCAGACATTCAGATGGTTGAGTCAGAATTTGGTGTAAATCATGCCTTGTTACCACTGTGCAGGCTGCTGGTGGTGGTGTAATGGTGTGGGAGATGTTTTCTTGGTACACTTTAGGCCCCTTTAGTGCCAAATGGGCATCGTTTAAATGTCACGCCCTACCTGAGCATTGTTTCTGACCATGTCCATCCCTTTATGGCCACCACGTACCCATCCTCTGATGGCTACTTCCAGCAGGATAATGCACCATGTCACAAAGCTCAAATCATTTCAAATTGGTTTCTTGAGCCTGAAGAGTTTCTTAAGAGTCTACCTGCCAGTTCCAGACCGGAAGCCTCATCTTGAATGTCATAGCCATCCAGAGGCTGGAGAATCATTCCAATAAGAATAAGAATGCCAGTAGGCCTTTCCCTGCACCAAAATACAACATTGCATGCTAGCTGGCATTTATGGTACACTGTGTTAAATTACATTGTGAATAGTGAACCAGGAATAGAACAGATCAAAAGGCAATGACAGTGATATGACACAGAGAATAGCGGTAGGACAGCTTAAATGTTCAGCGCCAGGCTGCACGCTGCGTGAGCACATTACGGCTCATTCCGTGACATTCACCCTCCTCCAAGACCTTTGGATAGATATTTAAGCCATGATGATGTACTTTGTGGGAAGGGGAGTACTGTTATGGTTATGTTAGGTTTCCTTGTGTTTTCATTCCTGTGTCTTTGTTCCTAGTGTTTCATTTTAGTTTTACCTTAATTACTCTCTGTTAATTGCCTTAGTTACTGATTAGCCCTACTAGTATCTTGTTTAGTTCTCCTTGTATACACACTGCTTGATTCTGTTGCTTGTCGGTTCTCGTCTATGTTATATATGTGGTTACTCCTGTGAATCTCCTGAGTGTTCTCTCTGCTTATCAAACTATTGTTAATTTGTATTTCCTGTGTCTGTCATATGGTAGTTTAGCAGACGTGATTTTGAATATGAGATTCAAAAGTGTTTAAGGAATAATCCACTCAGAATAGGAGAAGGCAGGTAACATATCAACCGCCATACACAGACGAGACCAGATAATAAACTAATGAAACAAGGGAACTTATATACACATATTAAAAAAGGCAACAGCTGAACAGAATGACAAATCAAATGAGTAACCAAGGAGACAAACTAGTGGCGGGAAACTGAGAACAATGGAGACTGGAAACTGATGAGTACAAATTAAAAGTGAAAATCTGAACATAACCGTGACAGTCAATTGTGTTGGATTGCAACCACAATTGTGACACTCATTACATTTGTATACATACATTATATTTATGTATATCATCCAAATCAAAATAACCTTGACAGACATATCAAGACAATGCCTGCACCTTCTTTATCCTTTTCAATTAATCTTGTTGTAGGCAACATCTGGAGTGGCTCAGCAGTCCTATCCGTGCATGGCATGTCTATGCCGCATTTTGAGCAGAAAAAGCTGGATGGCTGGTTGGAGTCATGGCTTGGTTTCCCCTCCTTCCTGCAACTTCTTTTGTCCTTAACTGCCTTAACTCCTTAATAGTCTCTTCACTTCTCCTCTTTGGATTCCATCACTTACTGTGGTCCTCCATGCGCTGAGATTTTTTGCAAGTGACTCCTAGGTAACTAAGGTTTATACCAGTGGTTTTAAAATCACGCTTGGAAACATCCTTGTAATGCAGTGCTGGTCTACGTAGAGGACGGTGTCCTGTAGCTAGATTATCATACAATATATCCTTGGAAATATGGCCGTCCTTCATACAGCGCACATGACCTATCCAACCGTTGGTGGTCTTGTCTTCCCAGGTTATACCAAGGATTCGACGCAGGCAGCAGAGATAGAAACTTTCCATGCAGTTTTCCTGTCTGGCGTATGTCGTCCAGGTTTAGCTGCTATACAACAAGGTGCTGAGAATGCATGCTTGGTATACGCTTGGTATATACAGGTGGGTAGGATTACCATCACTCCTGGTGTGTAGATGAACACCTTGACACATATAGTAAATACTTATAATAATAATGAAAAAAATCATTTTATTTTTATATATTTTAAAATGACAAAGCTGAATTTTTAGCATTACTCCAGTCTTCAGTGTTTTGACACATGAAGAGATAACAAAAATGGCAACACACAAAAAAAAAAAAGAAGAAGAAGAAGGGGCATGGCATCGCCTCTGCGATTTGATTTGTGCCATAATTGTGTGATGTTTGTGGAAACAAGATATGGTGACAATTTTGTCACATCACTTTCTCTGAGGTGTTGCGAAAAAAAAATTATAATTATGAGAAAATTTGTCATGAGGTGATAAAATAAACATTGATTAATTTGTTTAATATTTGTTCTCCAGTGAGCGTTACTCTAATGTGAAAATACATCACATATCTCATATTCAGTAATATACAATGCACTCTGTCTCAGACGGCATACAGTAAGTGTTAATAGCTGTATGTCACATCCACCTGGGCTCATATGCTTGTTTGTGGTTTGTTTGGCACTCTGTCACTTTGAATTGCTGGCAAGTGGCACCAATGCACACTGGCATCATGCCCTCAGGGGTGTAATAGTTTCTCTCACTCACTCTCTCACTCAGACTCAACCATCACAATTATCATGCCACAACCACTCAGTGCTCACTGGAGGTCATCTCAGAATGACAGCTGTCACTGCTTTCTGATTACCCCCACATGGGAGAGAATTAAAGACAAATAAACCAGCGGTAAATGGCGTGTGCGTGTTTGTGTTTGACGTGGCTACCCCACAGCCACTCGTTTCCTCACATATTTCCAACACATTAGAGGCGTCCCAGCTGACTGTACAGCACCAGAGGAAGGTAATGATGTCATTACCTGAATCTCAACATCAGCCTTAGCTAACAAACCAACCATTTTAAAGTCATTGCCAATATATTAACAGATTATCTCGAAAGATACATTCACACTTGCCATTTTATTAGACAAGTGCCAGACCATTTCATTAAACAAGATAGTATCTCCACCAGAATCCCTGAACAGCATCAGAAGTGTATTTAAATAAATAAATAAATAAATAAATAAATAATTAAACAGATTATACTGGAATATAGGCTACTGTAAGATGATATTGTGTATAGCACTTTTGATAAATATTCTTTTAAAGCAGCTTCACAGAACAAAAAGTCAGACAACTAGCCAAAGTAAGCCAAATCCAGACAGTGACGAGTATCTTAACATTTCTAATAATTATGTGTACTGATTTGTTCATACAGCCATTTGAAAAGTTTTGCAAAAAAAAAAGAAAAAAAAGAAGAAGAACACAATGCACACTAAATTAATACAAATTAACACAGTCTCATCCCAAGACGTCATACAACTGATGCTTTTGACCATGCGTCAACATCCGCCGTTTTAGGGTACCTTTTAACGTCAGTTAGATGACGATACCTGAGGCGTCGTGTCATCCAACTGACGCTTTACCTTTAACATCAGTTAGGTGATGGGGTAGGTTTAGGTTAGGATTAGATAGCGTCATCTAACCGACGCTAAAGGGCACCCTAAAACGGCGGATGTTGAGGTATGGTCAAAAGTGTCAATTGTATGACGTCACGAAAAATAAATAAAATACATGGAATAACATCAAAGATCCATAAAGAGAAGCATACTTTGTTTTTAATTGAACTAGTGGGGTACATTTGATAAGAACGGGTGCAATTCCAAAAAAAAATGCTGCTGAGAGAGGGTGGATCAATGATGTGATGTGGATCAATCATATAATAATAATAATAATACGTTTATTTTATATACATGGTTCCCACATGACATCACAACATACGGGAATTTGCCGACCCACCACCATTGCAGAGGGCAAAACATTAGAAGAAGCAATACGCGTTGAACGAAGTGAAATGAGTTTCGTGCTATAAAGTGAAAATGGTCATCTCCTGCTGGGTCAATGGATGATAAAATCGTGCCGGAGGTTCAGTTAAATCGGGATTTTACACTATACCCGTCATTAGACTCCGTGGATGTAAGAAGACTAAGCTTTTGTCCGAACAACGACGGAGATTATGGCTGGCGAGGATAAACAGGAAAGAAACTCACTCAAAACATGCAAGAATTTGTTTGACAAAAGCACAATGTTGTGTTTTATTGCGAGTGTAAACAAATATAAGTTAACACATTGCAGTTTGAATAATGTCCTGTATGAACAAAATGACGAGGTATTAAAAACATACAAAACATTGTTTCCACTGTTTGATCTCATATCCCAGCATTTGCAATCTCAGATTATGTCCCTAAAGAACCCGCATATAATGTAGTTCCGCATTACATTAATTAAATTGCACGCGAGTTATTTATTTTAATATTCATGCACCGAACCATGACGCCCGCAAGTACATGCATATTACAGAAAGCACCGGTGACTGTTTTAAGGGGAACATAGGAATTAAGTTGTGCAGGCTATGGCTTTTTGATAGACAGATTAGCATCATGCTACTTCGCTATGATGACTAAGTTAAGTTACTTTTCCATTGATTGCACTTGAGCAAACGTCACCAAACCAACCCCACGTCAATCTGATCGTACGCCTCCAGTGATTTCCAGGCTCGGAAATGCTCACATGTGTAAAAACTCCTCACCAATACCAGATAATGGTACACATGAAGATACTGTATCTGAGGCAAAGCTGCATAATCATTGCTCAGTGCTTCCTTCGTTACTGCATACGGATCCACACCATTTATGAATGAAATTTTCGCATTGTACCTCTCTCTGTCTTGTTTTAATATTCTCTTTATAATCTATTTCACTTTGTCTTTTCATGATTTGCATAACAATATAAACAGAAAAAAAAATTTGTTTGTAAAATGACATTCTCTGATAAAACTTTGTAAACACCTATGGTAAACACAGCGGTTTTGCCCTCAAAGATGGCGTCTCCGGGGAGGTCACATGACATTAATTCGCCTGTGGGAACTATGTATAGTGCCTTTTACAAACCCAAGGTCACTTTACTGATAGTGGACAGGCAATATGAGGCTTTGTGACCTTTGTAGACCATTGTTATTAGATACTTTTGGTGCTCATTTATTTCATAATACAGTTCTGTTTTTGAACTGAATCAAATTGAATTAGGTATGGTTTCTCCATGATAAATAAGATGTGTAAATTATAATAGCCCATTCTCATCCCAAAGCATCATCTAACTGATGCCTTGGAAAGCATTTTGACCATGCTTCAATATCTGATGCTTTAGGCACCCTTTAGCGTCAGTTAGATGATGCCCTAGGATCGCGTCTAACCCTTACCACCCCAGACCTAAACCTACTCACGTCATCTAACTGACGCTTTACCTTTAGCGTCAGTTAGATGACACCCTAGGATTGCGTCATGTAACTGACGCCAAAGGGTGCCTAAAGCATCAGATATTGAAGCATGGTCAAAATTGTCAGTTAGATGACGCCTTGGGATGAGAATGCGTCTGAATAATAATGTGCCGCAAATGTAACTATGATATACATTTTGTTCAGATCTGCTATTGCATTGCAAGAGAGTGGTTATTCCCTCTTTAAATCTTTGTAATATTTACTTAGGATACACTCATAGTTTCAAAAGCCTTTGGCCCACATGTTGACTGGCCATCTTGGAGTCCCATTTCTCCTTTGGCAAGTCCATCCCTAGCTAGGTCAAATATCAAACCATTCAGCATCAGCTCTCTTAAGGCGAGTCTTAGGAGCAGCAATGGATGGGGATTTCACCGGAATGGGGTCCACTTCGTGGTTAACATGTGTCTTGGTCATTTAGCATGCAAGGCCAGTATCATGCCATGATGACTTTTAATCCCAGAGGAGGGAACTTGACGGCAGACCTCAGGGGAGGGCCGCATGGTAATGGGTAATTTCGGTGTGAAATGTAGTCCCTTGGAAGAAAGGTCAAGGTATCAGCATAAGCCCCCTTGAGCCAGGCTTAAGGCTTTTTCAGGACTGCCGGTAGAAGACTGACCCCCATTCTCCTCTGCAGATCTTCCAGATATCGCCACACCTTCCAACCCCTCGGAGAGAGAGAGTCTGAGAGCTGTGGAGCGCCGTGTTCGGAGACAGGAGGGGGTCTGGTGAGATGAGGGAAACACTGAAGGATCGCTTCACATCCCAATGAGAGAATTTGGTGTGGAAGTGAGTTTGTGTATGCAAGTGATCGATGACCAGCAACCCATCTCGCTCATCTCAGACGCACACACAAGCGCACCCAGGGTGCAACAGTGCTGTCTCACTCCGCCTCGTAATGAGTGTGTAGGCTCAACACTGGCAGATGGGAGAAATGCCACCGTTGCAGAGCGTGTCACTCAGCTGTGATAAGATGTATTAGAGAGGAACCGCTCCTTAAATCATGAGAGTATAAGCATATGTTGTTTGTGCTACTTTGTTTGCTTCTGGCTGGATTTTTTTTTTGCCTGTTTTATTTGTGAGCTTGCAGTGATGTGGCGGGTCTTAAACAGCTGGCTCAAACAAATATGTTTAATCTGGGTGAATTTATGGGAAAAGGGATCAGAATTGGAAAGAAACTAAATGAAATGTTAAAAATTGCTAAAAGAACTGTTACGTGCTGTTCTGCTGGTCGTTATACTAACATAACAAATATCATTTGGAAAGCAAAGCTATTTGCCTATCACTACCCACAAAATTTGTTATAGCTCTTGATATAAGTTTGGGAGGAACATGCTAATCTAATCATGTCAATAAAACCACAAGGACTTACATTATCTTTCAAAAGTTTTGGGTCAGTAAGGTTTTTATTATTATTATTATTATTATTTGTGTTTTTAATAGAATTTTCTTTTGCTCACCAAGGCTTTAGAACAGTAATAATGTCAAATAATAATACAATTTTAAATAAATGTTTTCTATTTTAATGTATTGTAAAATGTGATTTGTTCGTGTGATGGAAAAGCTGAGAATTTTCACATGATCTCCAGTTGTCAGAAATGATGATCCTTCAGAAATCATTATAATATGCTGGTTTGCAGCAAATGAATTGAAATATCAAAAGAACAGCCTTCAGTATTTGAAACAGTCTGGACAATTTAATACATCCCAGATTAATTTCTTTCTTTCACACTTTGAATAGCAGTTTAATAACAACGGCTTAAAGTCCCTGTGAAATCAAAATTGAACCTATTTACTTTGTTAGCGCATATTACTAGTCTTGTGGGTAACAATTAATCCGTGCAAGTAAATATATATATTAAAAAAGAATTACCATGGTAATCTTTAATCAAAATCTGAAAAGTTACTTCCGGTCTGGAATGGTTTCTTTTAGTTTGCCATTAGTTTGCTATGAGCGAGAGATGGAGAGAAGGAGCGCTAGAGTAAAACCCTGCCCTCTGTTCAATATTCCGTTTCACTTGGAAATACGTCACAGCACTGAAGAAAAATCGTTTGCAACTTCCGGTTCACGAGGACTTTAAACAATGCATAAACATAATTCTGCATTTTTTCCACACAGTAATCTATTATCTTTAGAAATTAAATAATAAAAACAAGGAATATGGCACTTATAGGCAAGCAGTATGTTTGCCCCCATCTCATCAAATATTAGCCTATACAGAAATGTGAAATTGTGAGTTATGATCTCTGATACAGTTAAAAATCTGGTCCCCAAAAAAACCTTTTGGACACTCAAGCAATGGCTAAAAATGAATGGATTGTATTGCATACGAAATATCAAAACATTTAAAAAAAAAAGTTTGTTGCATTTTAAATGTAAACATGAATGATACACATGTATAAAAATGCACCATACGTCAATATCCACCTTTTTAGGGTACCCTTAAACGTCGGTTAGATGACGTTATCGGATCCTAACTCTACCCCAGACCTAAACCTACCCCATCACCTAACTGACGTTAAAGGTAAAGCGTCAGTTGTATGACATCCCGAGGATCTTCATATAATGCCTCGTTTCCACTGAGGGGTACGGTACGCTGACAGTACAGTATGGGTCGGGTCGGGTACACCATGATCAGGCTTGCGTTTCCACAGCCAACAGTACCCTTACTTGATAGGCATGGTGTTTGCTGGAAAGAAGCGATCAACGTCATTTTTGCGCGTAGAAAGCGACATAAACAACAATGGATGACAGACAGCACAGCAGATCTTGTTCTTGCTTCTCAGCATTTAGGCGTTTCTCAATACCAAGTAGCCATCGCAAAGTCCGACTCAGGAGAATGATCCCTGCTGATGGAACAGCGCGTCTCGAACGCGGCACTCAGCTCGCTCTGGCTCTGCGACTCCGGTTATCTCTCTGTATGTACATTTTAAGCAATAATAAAACGAAATATGTTATACAAACACCACTCTGCTTCTTTTCGATTTCATTTCAATACATTTTAAACATTATAAAGCACACAAATGTGGTTCAGGCAACGCATAGCCTATTGATTATATTCATTGCATGTATGTAACGTCATATTTATAACAAAACTAAATATAAAACACAACCCTGCCTCTTTTCGCTTAAATGTAAAAATATTAAACATATTCCAGGCAATATGTAATGTATTGCATATCGTATTGTAACAAATGTTGCAATAAACAACAGATTATCTTGTAATACAATTTAAAAAATGACAAAATGATCTCTTGTTGTTGCATTTCAGTTTTATCAATAATAGCCATTATAAAAGTATGAGTAAAAGGTACAAACAGATATACAGTAAAGCTTAAATAACAAAGAAACAATTCAGTCAGTCAAATATACAAATTCAGCGCTCAAAGATGTGAAATTTCACGTAGCCTTCTCCCAAAGCTATTGGCCAGGGAACGAATTATAGATTCACGAGACCATAGATCACCTGTTAGGTTTATACAAGACGAACTATATCTCATGTTTAACCACTACAGAGACGTCCGAGTCAGCGGCAAACGTCATGATGACTAGCCGAGGAAAGGCTGTTCCCGGCGGGGACACGAGCGTGAGCGTCCGTTGATCGCTTGAAATGGATCTCAGTCAAATTATCATAAATCTATAAATAAACCACAAATTTGAGCTTTAAAAAAACTACTTTCTCGCCTGAAAAACTCTTAAAACTACATTTCGTGACACAATAACAGTAGAATTATATTTCAACTGTATGCTTCTAATGCCCTTATTACGCGCGAGTGACGATACTCTGTCCACCAATCACCGTTCTGCAGTGAGTCTAGCTCCACCTTTTAGTACCCTTTCACTGTGCCAGGTACCCCAACGAAAGGGTACCCAAAATAGTGGTACGGTACGGTTCGGCTTTTTGGTACCATTCACAACTTTTGACAGTGGAAACGCAAATAAATGCGTACCGAACCGTATCGCACCGCTCAGTGGAAACGAGGCATAACCGACGTTTAAGGGTACCCTAAAAAGCCTAAACATGCAGATGCCACTATAAGTCAAATGCAATGACATTCATATATTCTTAAGTGTCCAAATACATTTTTATGTGTACGTTTAATTGTATACTGTCAAACCTGTGCACAGTACTGCTTCAGATACTGCTTATCGATTGCTCTGCACAAAAGTGCCAGTGTTTCAACAGGGGGAGAGTTAGACAGAAAACAAGGGAGGGGGAATGACGGAAAGAGATAACTATTAATTTCCCCTCAATCGCTCCATTAGTTAATCATTTCTACTTGAAGGAAGCAGCACTGTATAACAAGAGCTTTAATTACAGGGAAACATATGTGCCCCTATTTGGCAAGAGCCACTCTCAGCGAAAGAGAGAGAACGAGATAGTGTGAGAGAGAGAAAAAGGGGGCACAGAGACACTAGGATATAGTTTTACAGAAGAGTGCTATTTAAAAGCTGTAAACTTGGGAGGCTGGGCCCATCTAAACTGTGTTTTCATAATAAAAACAGTGTCAGGGCTAATTTCCCCCATAGACAGCATTTAACAATGAGCGATGCAGCAGGTTTTAGTAGGCTGCCACGAAACACGATCCCAGGAGCATTAACCATATTTTCAAACATGTGGGAATGCTTTCGTTCTGACATAAAAGCTGACCTATTCCCAAGAGGGAAACCTAGCTACCATCAAATAATGTTCGTTTTGACAACTCTCTGCACTGTTTTGTCCAGAATTGACCTTGAGACAACCCTGCATCTTTGAAGCTTGGGCTCTGATGAGAGGAAAAAACCTGGTCGAGGCCAATAATGCTGACGATCACGGCACCAATATTGAAGACTGGCATGTGAGCTTGAATTTTGACCCTGGTGAGGTGATTGCCACAAAGTGTGAAGAGATTTGAACTCTGCTTGAACCTCTGGCATTAAGAGGAGAAGAATGGAGACATTACAGCAGTGTGTACTTTGTAATCATTACAATCACAGATTCACGGTGGCTATAGTGTAAGACAAGGGGTTCCTGAAGAGTTCAACACTTCAAATGCACAAGGAAGGCACATGTGGTGTGCAAAAGAGCAGCCCATCTACAACATGCCTATCAAAACAAGCCAGGAAGCATTCGATAAAGCAGGCAAGATGGAGACGAAACGCACCTCAGCAAAGAAAATGTCGATGGCGGAGGATCAATGGGACACTTGTAATGGATGGCGATGGATTGTGCGGTTTAATATTACACCTAGCAGGTCAGAGCATTACAATATCTCTTCCGAATAAATGTTAACCTATAATCCCTCGTCTAAGAACACCTGCTTTGTTTGTCCTCGCAGCCATCGATTCCACTTTATTGAATGCTCAAACACAGCGCACCTAGATTGATCACCACTAATTAAACGTTCTCTTTCATGTTACTCAGCTCGCCCCTTCATATCCGAAAGTTAATTTGCAAACCATCTGATACGGTCAGCTCCGTTTGGGTAATGCATTTCGATGTAATGTGTTTATTTTCTTCTTTTGATTTTTTTTTCCAGGGCAAATCAGCAGGCTTGACCTGTGCTCTCGACCTCTAACCCTTGACCCTGACACATCTGACCAGGCTCCACTCCAGGAGCACCAAATTAATACAGGGGCCACAGATTGTTAATTGTCGAAAAGATTGGCTAACTGATTCATCACCTCAGTCATGGCCAATGCTTTGGTTTGACCCCTCTGAGATCCCATAGGGCATCTGTAAGCAACCCCAGCTGCGCTCTCACCCATAGCCGGTGTTTGCAGCGTAATTATTCAGTATCGGCCCACTTATTAATCAAGTCAATGCTCCGCATTTTAAATGGAAATTGCAGGATTAATACAAGCATTCATTTTGTCTGGGCAAAATCGTGATGGCTTTAGCTCTGCTAATCAAATTGGAATAAAAAAAGCAAGCTGAGAGGAGGTGATGATTGAATTAAGAGAGGCACTTGGGCCACCCACACACACTAGCACGTTATGCTGCATGTTGCAAGCAGGGCCCAACCCCAAACCACCAACGCCCCAAAATGAGCACTGCATGCAAATGAGGAGACCTTTTCACACTGAAATTAATATATGGTCACACATTTTTATGGTTAATGCACAACAAAGTCAAGATAAGATATACATGCATGCATAAAACACCAATAACACTATCCAGAGTTTTATTAGGGTTATACATATTCATAAAGAGTGTTAATTAATAAACAGTATATTGCTTTATTTAGCATCACGATTAATGCATATGATTAGAAATAGGATTTGAAGCGGGAAAACAAATAATGTTGTTAGCAAACAATTTTGTAGAACTACTTCCTCTTCATCTCACCTGCACACAAAAAGAAAGTGACAGGAAGTCATAAACACAAATAGAGAGACTGTCTCCTACCAGAAGTCATGAAAGCATTTAGCTTGTTTGTTTGTTCTTTAATATTATTAAAAGTTGGCATTAAAAAAGGCCTCTAATGGTCTTAAATTGCTTAAAAACCCAAATGCTCCTGGTGCAGTGTGTGTTCACTAACTTGGGTGGGTTAAATGAAGATGACAAATTCCATGTATAGTTTGCCTAACTGGGCCTTCACGTCACTTCACTTCACTTAAAGGAGTCATAACCTGTCATTTTCACTTTTCCACGAGAATCAATGTATGTTATGATTGCCTAAAGATTAAACATTGGCCGTGAAGCGAATATTCAAAAGTGAAGCGTTTGTTTACCCCAGGGTTCGTAAATCAGCCCACGTGCACGCGCACTCAAATACGAGATTTTAATTTCTCCCTCGACTTGACGTCAAGACGGGGCAGGATATACCATATATGGCCACCGCAGATGCTGCAGGAAGCTCGCGCTGTCCCTCTCCCCCTCATAACAAAGATGCAGAAATGTAGTGCACACGTGTGTTGCTCTGTGGTTGACTGCCAGAATCAACATTCAAATGTGTTTTCTCTACCAAAAACGGACCAAACTACCAGGGACCAGTGGATGAAAATCATTTTTAATGACGCTGTTCCAACAACTGGCTCAACGTTAGGTGTCTGCGCTAAACATTTATCACAGGAATCCTTTACAACGTTCATTTCGAATCGGACAATAATTTCTACAGAGTCAGAGTGCTGTATAAAGATGGAACAGGTAAGATAGTTTAGTAGTTTAATTACGGTTATTATAACGTAATTTGCCATCTGCTTGTATGTATCCATTATTTATTAATAGCCTACAAGTCTGCTGTTTTCGGATCAGGTCCGAATGATGATCAAACATATACTGACGATGAGTTTAATAAAGTTTATTGTACATCACACAAAAGATGAAGCGTCAGTTTTACTTCAGAAAATCACCGTAGAGCTGAGCTGAGTAAACACAGCTATAAGAAGTGCGTGAACGTGAAACAAGGCAAAAACAACACATGATAGCAAACGTCGATCTCTATAACCACTGTAAGCTGATAAAAAAGTAGACTACATCTCCGTTAATGTAAAAGGTAAACTTATGAGGGTGAAAATAGCAACAAACGTTTTAGCTCGTTACTGATGTTAATGTATGTCTCAGTCAAAATGATTGTCTTTACCATTCAGAGACATGTTGATGTAAACGTCCTTCCATTGACTCTATATCTTCCGTTTCCAGCTCTAGATCAGAGTCTGGCTCAAACACATATGGTTGAATTCCGTAGGTCGCGGTCTTTTTGTAATGATATGCTGAAGTTACCCACGGTGTCAAGCCCCCTCCTTCCTGCCACCAATCAACACGGCCCTCATTTGCATTATTAAAATGACCGTCCACGACGGCCAAAATATCGCATCAGATCTCGTGAGGCAATAATGCATTCAGAAATAAGGGTCAAAGGAGCTCTGTGTTTGTTTTTTTTTTTTACTTTTCTTTTTTAGAAGGGCCTGAAAGACTATAATAGAGCGTGGGTATCCAAGGTATTATTAGGTTATGACTCCTTTAAATGATAAACCAAATCAGAATATCCAAATTGGCGATAGGTACAAATGTATCACTTGTAAACATATTCAATTTCCAACTGGTATCAATACAGTGAAAATGACCTAGATAGTACATAGTTTGCGTCTGAAAAAAAGTGATATCATCTTTACATTACAGGCAGAACAGTATCATACGTCTTGTGATTAATTAGTTTATGAACAGGTGGGCACGTCTAGCATCTGTGCTTTTCTTATTATTCACCCTTTCCAGCTTCCTTCCCTTAATTCCCTTTTCACACACACTAACACACCACCGATTGATGGACAGATCAGATCAGACAGTGCTGACAATGGTGTCCTATCTGGTGTTTGGAGGTGTTGTTTGTTGAAAATGACAAGGATGTAAAGCGTTCTCTCCATATGAGTTGCCTCCAGTGCTGATAGGTGATATCGGGGCTGCCACATCCACAGTCTTGCTCCGATTAGCATCAGGTCGTGCTGAGGTGTTTCCTCAACGTCTGTCATTTCATGTCATTTGTTTGTCAAGCCCTGGCCAAGCCCCTTCACCACAAGTGTGTGTTCAAGGGAATGCACAGTGTGGCACACTTTTTCTTTCCACCTGCCCTCCTCCGGGTTGGATTTTCTCTGCTTGATATGGTCTTGACACTCTTTGACAGTATGTAGAATTGCTGCTGAAATTTAACGGGTTTAGAAAATACATGTGCTGCTAGAAATATTGTTGCCGACAGCATTTTATCACTGAATAACTTGTTTACCCTATAATGTGCTTATATAGGACTAATGTTTATAATATAATGCTTTTAAACTACAATACATTTAAATCTGCAGTCTGTAGCTTTTTGAGGTTAAAAATTATTCAAAATGCATATTTGAGAAAATACATAACCAGCCAGTGTTCAAAACTATTTGCTTGCCTTAGCTCGATACTACAGAGCCCGGAAAGTCACCTGTGGAGAAAAAAAAACAAAACAAAAAAAACAATCTGTGGCGACGGTTTTGCAATCCATCCCCTCAGTTTAAAAACTGTACTCACAAATTCTTAAACTATTCCTTCGGTTTAAAGGGGGTTGATTGCGATTTCACTTTTTTCATTTTAAATAGTGTATAATGTTGCCGTTGGTGCATGAACAGTATCTGCAAAGTTGCAGCGCTGAAAGTTCAACGTAAGCAGAGATCTCGTCTTTTAAATATCAGGAAGTTTAATGCCTACAAAAACGATTCAATTGGGACTACAGGTGGGTTTTAGATGTCACTAACCCATACATTTGCATCAACCCCTCCCTCCAGAAAATGCAAAAAAGAACATGCGCATATTTCTATAGCTCGTTGAGATGTGTGTTATGTTCACCCAGCTGTCAGGTCTTCTGTATTCGAGCTTCCCACGGACGCTGTACTTCGTCAACAATGGATACAATTTGTGTTTGATTATGTTCCTGAAAATTACAATTGTAATTTAGCTCTCTGTGCTGCGCATTTTACGAGAGACAGCTTCCAGAATCTCCACGAATTCAACACCAGATTCAACAAGAAACTGTTACTAAAACATGAAGCAGTTCCAACTTTAAAACCAGAGGCAGCAGTTGTTGGGCCACAACCTGTAAGTAGACTAAGACTTAATCATTTTAAATGTATTTGCATGTATAATTTCAGACGTAATGTTTTAGTTTTGTCAAATGCCAGTGCTGGCTTTATATCCACTTAGTTATGCTATATCGTGTCTACGACAAACGCATTCAAACATTTTGGACCTGAATTTGTATATGTACTCATTTTATAAATGTATTTTTCATGTATATATACTTTATGACGTTATTTTTTGGAAACCAAATGCCAACACTGTTTGTGTATGTAATAGCCATTCAGTTCAATGCTATTGTGTAAAACAAAAGTGTATAATAAAATGTAAAAAAAATATAGGCAAGTTACCATTTAAAAGTTGAGTTGTGATGTAAGAAGTAGAACAGGTTTGTTATGTGTGGGTGATGGAAGGAGACACAGGGTCGCGAATACTGGGACTCGTGCACATTTATTTACACAACTCTTTTCACAGCGTGAGGTCGCGCCGAGCCAGGATACGTGCACGAGCTCTCAGTCTCTATCTCTCAAACTGTTGTACGCACGGGCCGCTTAAGCCAAGTTCACACTACAGGATTTTAAGCCCGATTTAAGCCCGAATTGCAAATTGTTGAGCTCGCCGACAAGTCAGGGTGTTGACGCGTGCAAATCGCGGGGATTAGTGGACGATGAACACTTGCCAATCTGTTAGTATGAAAGAGCCAACAACGCAGCGAGTGCGCCTCGCAGACACGTCGCCGAGCCCAGAAAAATATCTAGCATGCTAGATATCCAGAGCCGTCGCGCGAATCAACCTCAGTGATGTCATGAGTACAGCCAATCATAGCAACGCATGGGTTGAGGTCACCGGGTAAATCTTAGTTTTTCTTTTTTTTTTTTTTCTCAGAGCAAATCATCGCGCAAACAGTTTGCAGCACTAGTTTCTGTCTGACGTCCATATTCACGTGTTGTGTTCTCTTCTTCGCTGGGTATTGGCGCACGTGCTGTTTCGCATCATTTCTGGTTCATTTTATTGCATGGTTTTTCATGACAAAACGTGGTTTGTAGACAAAATAGAATCGTTGGGTGACAGTCTGTTGTCAACTCGTTATTTATTTGATTATTGTTTCAGGATTTAGACCGTAACATTGTACTGAAACAGCTCTCGTTGAGTCACAAATGATTTGCTCTTATCATCCGATCTTGGTTGTATCTCTATGTAGTGCGTTGTCAACTTGTGTAGTGAGTTACCTCCTGTTGTGGATCAATCACATTGTGTTGTGTGGTGTGAACAGCTAAACAACTTGATTTCACTGAAAGCAAGTCATGTAGTGTGAACCGCACAGTTCAGCCCGGAAATCATGTTGTGTGAACAAGGCTTTATATGCGCTCTCCTCATGCCATAACTTTCGCAATCCGATACTTAGGATTTGTGGCCCCTCCCCCAGTCTGTGCCGCATGATTAAACCAGTCCTCCTGTTTAGGTGCCGAATACAGTGCATTGTGTTTAAATATTTTCTTAGATTTTCAAAAAAAAAAAACCCTAAAAATAACTAAAAAAAAAACTATTAAGGCTACTTGTATCTTTAAAGTTCATTTTTGGAGGAAAAAGCTCTGTTTAGAATAACCAAAAGCCATTAAAATTAAAAGCCATCATTCATTAGGGTCATTAATCATTCATTAATCATTATTACATTACATGTAGTCACGCAATGCTAATGTTGTCAACATTAACAATTTGAGAACATAATTTGCATGGTTTTGTGTGATATAAGCGATTTTTAGATTTAATCAGCATGATTTACTGCAAAGTCAGAACCAGAACAAAACTTACTTGTTCAATGACATTTTCCGTTGAAAATTATTATGTTGGTCATACTTTCAAAAAATAATAATTTGTGATTATGAATACCAGTATCGACACCGGTGAGGTGATTGACAGCCTCAGTCTCATCAAACATTGTGTTCATCCTCGCTGTGCCATGTCAATGGTATCGAAGTACAACTCACGTTAAAGTTGATAATTCCGCGAATAACTGCAATTGCAGATTTTGCAGATGGCGACAAAGAGGAACAACTGCAGACTGTAGCTTTAATTGAAATTGTTAAAATATTTTTTTTCCATCACAAAGTTTTTTGAAGGAGTAGTACTCTCAAAATTATTCATGCCATTACAAACACATACAGTATGCCTTTCTTTTAAAAGAGCAAAATATTAAATGAAAATATGCCTGACACGCTCCAAATTAACAAACAAACAGTAAAATAAAATAAAAAATACAGCCAAATTAAACTCACAGAGAGAAACAATGGCATCAAAACAATCACTGTGGCTCAAAAATGCAGCCTGGAGTTTCAGTTAAAAAAAAAAAAGAGCTCTTTGCTCTCTGGCAAAGAGCTCATTCAAGCCCATTTCTAATCTGTCGAAAGTCGCGGCACCAATCAGAAATGAGCCCGATCTCATGAAAGTTAGTATCTATGGCACGAATGTCATTTCTTCGTGGCATTTATATGCCAAAAACAGTTTTTGAGTGTATATGGCACGTCGACTTTCACGTACATATGGATACGCACTTTTTGCCGTATAATATGCACAAACTCCCCACCCCCCTCCCCCTAAACCTAACCCAGGGTTTTTTAGTGCGTACCATATACACGCAAAAACCATTTTTGGCATATAAATGCCACGAGAAATGACACTCTTGGTATAGATACGCATCTTCATGAGACTGTGTTGTCAGAAACATTGAGGCGGGCCTTACACGATGATGACAGCACAGCGACGGTGAAACAGATTTAGTACATTTACAAAGCTGGATGCTGCAGTGGAACTATGGGTGTGACGGTTATAGTTAAAGCTACACTTTGTAAACTCTTTTAGTTTAGTCTAAAAACACTTAGTTCTTTCAAAAATATATGTGCTCATTAATGTATATTTACTTCAAGAAATAAAGTATTCTGAGTGTATAATATGCCATTGAAAATACATACGGGTAAGGGGCTCTACTGTCGATCGCCATGTTGCCCCTCCATCTTGAACATACCCATTAATTCAAGCTTCGCCTTTCGCATTTACGTTCGAGTTAACACTCATGGACGAGGTCGAACTGGAAGCCATGTTAATCTTGGAATACATTAGCCACCGTAGTAATTTAAACGAAATCGGAATTGAGAGGAACAGAAACTAATATTCCCTGGATGATCATATACCTTTTCACCGCAAGATGGGGGTAAAAATCACACAGTGTAGCTTTAAACACCATCATTAGAATTCTATAACATGCCAAAACCTAGAATTATATAACATGCTATAACATGCTATATTTTTTTTCACACAAAAAGTAATAAAAATTAGTGTGTGAAGGTGTGTGTGGCAAAAATTATGCGTTCGTGATGCCGCAAGACCCCATTTCGCTTGGCTGTGTGCACAGGTTTTTTTTTTTTTTTTAACAGCATGCACGGCATCCGAGGATGAACGCCTTCAAGCCGAATCATGTGCGTCTCACCGCACCGGTAACCAGTTTGCGCGTCTAAATTGCATAGCAAAGATTTTTTTTGTTACTGTGTATAATTTATTTAATGGAAAGCACATCCACTTAGTTGTTTTGCTGATGATTTTAAATAAACGTAGAGCAAGTAGCTAATCAGTGTCTGCTTGTTTATTCAAGTTGTTCTCATAAGAGACGAACATCGCTCTGCATACGTCATAGCTCTGATCTATCCAATTGCGCCCAGAGGCATTTGAGCTACGTCCATTGGTGATGCTCCTTTGGAAATGATTTGTCTATGAAGCTTGGCCAGACCATAACTCAGTTACAACTGAGAATTGTCTGGTTTTAACCAGGCTAGTAATCTCTTCCACATTCATCCCATTTCTACTTCTGACTTGCTGGTGTACTTGATAATCCATAAACTTCTGACCGGGTTAAGTGTTTCCTGGCTTTCTTCATTATTTTCTGTTTACATCAGATGTTGGTCAGATGCTTTAATTAGAACTGTGCTATTTATACAGGCACTAAAATGGAAATGTCAAAAACAAATTGCATAAGCTCATAATCTTCATAGACTGACCAGGTACACATGCTTTCATACATTAAATATTTATATTTAACAATCAATCAGTGGCTGTGATGAAATTAGAATGTTATTTTTTTACAGCAAAATGGGCACTTTTCTTTATGTCATTAAAGGTTCACATTTCTTTATTTCAGAGTATTGGATTTACTTGGTTGTTTATGACACAAATACTGTATATGGCCTCAGGAACACTTGAACTGTAGTGCATGGGCTATATGTATGATACTTGGGGCTTTTGGATGCTCTTGGAGTAATAATTAGGGTTTTGAAATTACGTCTGCAAAATATTTTTATTGATTGATTGGTTGAAGTTTCCAAACAACTAGGAATAACAGTGACATTTTCATTCAGAAATATTTTTGATATTTCTGGTTAATAAAAATGTGTTTTTATCAATCAATAAACCTTGCTATGTAGCTTTTTTCTTTACTAAATAAAATTAAAAAAAACATTAAAAAAAACATAAAAAGAAGGGGTTGAGAGGTGCAAGGCTGTACATGGTCGCACACCGCCAGACTTCCCCACTTGGGACCCAGGAACAGAGGAATTTGCTCTGTCCTTGAAGTGTGAGTACCGCTTGGAGGGTGGAGGCAGCAGTGGGCCACCGGGGAAGGATGTACCGGATGGCCTCATTGTGCGCTTGAGAAGCAGAGAACTGTTGGACGCAGTTCTCGCGCATCGACCAACCAGCCCAACCTGGGAAATTGGGGAGACCAGGAACCGAACTTTGTCTGCATTCGCCATATCAACCAGGCATGAGCCAAATATGCGCTCTTGGACCACTAAGGTGGACATCGCCAAACCGATCGCGCACGCCCCGACACTTGTTCCACGGAGGGCACGGACGGATGCAGTGCGGTGCTCACCTATGAACGCACGGTCTGGGCTACCCTGCATGTCCATGGGTGCCCTGGCCTGACAGACCTGTAGCAGCGCTATGGCATACAAGAGGAGGCGGCTTTGCACAAAGGCTTTGTAAACTCTGCCCATTCGAAACGGAACGAGAATTTACAGGACTAGTAATGGGGACTCGCGCTTCACGGACAAATGCGAGTCTCAATCTCAACACCGCAACAGTCATATTTCCGCAATGAAAACATGAGCCATCCACAAAAGCTGCCTCAGCATGCTGAACATATAAATATATGTGATGTGATCTGGGAAAACCTACCACATGGTGAAATTTTACATACTACAGGTTTTGAGATCATATTAAAGCTGGGTTCAAGCCTTTTCCAAATCTGTTTTAATTCATTTTCTCGTTTTTCTGTAACAAAAGTTGTGGTTATCTGAAGTTGGCTAATCGCTATGATTTTCAGAAATGGAATTTTGAGAAAACACTGTTTAATTAACTGTCACGTCCTGTTAGCGGGATGACTGGCACTCTTTATTTATTGCCTTTTGTCATATCACATATTTTAGTAATCATCATAGATTAGGTATCATTTGAAAGCTTACAAACTAAAAATTAATCTATATATAGGTCACCATCAGAGAGGAAAATGGAATGACCGCATCCAAGAAACGGACAGGTGGAATTACTTCTTGAAAAAGACGCAAATGCACCCGTGCTGCTCTTTCAGGAAATAGGACCCATCACCAGTGCCAGAGCACACGTCCCTTTTTACCACACACAAACTTTTAGAAATTTGTTGCTGTTAAAACAGCAGTTGAGAGCTCAAAGCTCGCACTCGCGCTATAGAACACCAGCACTGGGGAGAGTCTTCCTGAAAAACACGGCACACTCACTCATTGTAAACAACAGCACTCAGCAAACAGACATCAATTAGATCGGCTCCGAAACAAAAGGCAACTAGTGTGTGCATCCACTTCCGTATTTATACCCACGCCACGGGCGGAGTGTGATGATGCAAATGACGCATACCAGTTACATTAGGCTCGTTAGATAGTACTCGAAAGATCATTGGCTCTCTGACCGATCCCCATTCAGTCAGACTGCTGTCACGACGTTCTGAATGAAAGGGAACCTTCCGTTACTGATGTAAACAAACTCTGCACTGCAATATCACGTCCTAAAGCACTCCTCTTCTGTCTCAAAATAATACCTTCAGACACAATCGAACTACAACCTCTTTCAAGAAGCAAACAGAGTATGATGAATCTTCCACCCATTAATACTGCAGCGATTCCCAATATCATATTGAGTGAAAGAAGACGTCACTTATCTCCTTAAGTCCCATGTTTAAACAATCACGCTCGTCAGCTCTCCTTCATTGTTTCTTCCTACTTCCGTGTTTTCCAGGAACCGACCCTGTGTCTCACTGGAAGCGCTCCCCTTACACAACTTCCGCCAATAAGGTTCCGCTTTTAGTCACCCCATGACACTATCAGTGGACATGAGTGAATAGATGCCACGACAGCCCAGCGCACCAAACAAACGAGAGAGAGAGAGAGAGAGAGAGAGAGAGAGAGAGAGAGAGAAGAGAGACGTTTTGATTAATGTCAAGGACATCCTTCATGACTCCGTCTAAAGACATTCATCACCCGATGTTGATGTTGATCCTCCCTCGTCTGTCCTCTCCACTCTTCTAGGATGGTAGCAGAAAAGAAGCTTGTGCTAACAGATATTAAATGCAAGTGTGTGTTTAAAAATGCTTACTGTGAAATTAAACGCAGTTGCCTAAAGACTCTATTTTGAATGTATTTTAGAGATGTATTTTGATAGTCCACATTAGAAAGTCATTAAAGTAGTAGACTGTCGGCTTAATATCTGCTAACACTTAATTTTGATGGACTTCAACAGACATTCTACGGACTATAAATAACTTTGCAAGTACATGTCAACTTATTCTACTAACCCAAATCCCTTATTCTATTAACCATGCTTTCACATCGCCATCTTTCCCCGACACCAGGCCATTCCTACACTTCATTTTCGAGGGTCGAACATCTCAGTTCAAAGTCCTACCCTTTGGCCGGTCCCTGTCGCCCTGCATCTTTGTGAAAGTTGCGGAGATGGCCATTGCTCCCATTAGAGAGCGTGGTGTTTGCATCCCTATGGCACCCACGTCCAGAACCACTGGAAACTCAATGTCTTGTCCCTGGATGCAATGCAGAAGTTGTATGTGATCTACCACAAGCTGTCATATATACCATCACTACTGCGAGAGCACCCTGGGTTGAGGCAAGATGGGTTGGAGCGAGGGCTGTCTCCATTCACCCTCAAAGTGTATGTTCCCTATATTGTCACACATCATAATGCAGTTGATCGGAGATCCATGGGGAAGCATGACCTGATCGTCAGGTTCCTGAGGGGCGAAAGGAGACTGAATCCCTCAAAGTGAACCCAATCAGTATAGTATGTCCAGACTATGTCTCCATTAAATTTGAGGGTGACATACGTAATCAAGACGTAACTGAACAACCATACGAACATGGGCGGGCCTGCACTTAATTGACAGCCTACTAATACTCTAATGAGGCTTCGTTGACACTGAAGCAGTGCAGCATGTTGAATGCTTTATAAGTTTGGAAGAATATTATACATTTCAATGTCCATGTCCTGAATATTCATGTCACTTAATGTGCCTCAACATACCTTTTGTAAATTGGGCTATCAATGTTTTAGTTAACAAGAAGAGGGCACAGCGAAACACGACTTTCCTTGTTTTACACTGAACAATCCAGCGACGGCTCTGTGTCATTAATTTCTCATATCTTCATTATACCTCTCTTCATGCAGAGAATAATAAATAGACTATAAGTACACGGAGGTGAAATTATTAACACACTCACATAAACAGACGCAATTGCTCCCTTTGACTTCATGAGAAATGTTACATGCTGGGAATCCTAAAAAGAAGTGCTGAGAATGCAATACTGTCAGAGTTTACAGAGGTTTAATACAAGCATCTGTTCTAATGTGGGGGGACTGGGAGAAAACCAGTCTATGGGAAAAATGAGATACTTCAGTGTGCTTATAAAGTTTGATGTAAGGGCAAGAGACTTCCTGCTAATGTAAGCAATCTTCCATTGTTATTACTAAAGCCACTCTGAACGTCCACTCAGGCACTGAGACATACAACATTATATATCGGCCAGAGGTCAAGAGTAAAACATATTGAACCAAAAGACGGAGAAGGGGGGAAAAGTAAATACGGAATAAGGGAATTAACTTAAAAAGTTTAAAGAAGAAACTCCGTACAAAGTGTGTGTATATATATATATAGGTGGTTCTCAAAAACCCAGACGAGCACCAATATTTTGACAGTCATGAGAGAGGCAGAATGGATCAGTCAGGAGTAGGCAAATAAGCAACAAAAATATGTGAATAAAAGCAGACTAACACTTAAAAGACGAAAACTTGCAAACAAAACTGGAGACATTAATTCAAATCCCACTGTAAAATGTTCAGAGTCAATCAGAACATATGACACTCAAACTCCAGACAGAACTTCTACCATTGTAAACAAAACACCTGATGCAAAGCTTCATATTTAATATGCTCAGTGTCTTAAACATCTAACGTGTGTCTTAAGATGTCAGATATGAAAGGAGCATGACAAGGTGACCTCGTTACAAAAACAACTGTCAGAACTCAAAGTGTGTCACACTGGAGTTCACGACATTTGGTTTCATGTATAATTCAGAGCAGTGCGAGATACAAAATTATTTCATAGAAATCCCAAGGAAAAGAGCTTGATGAATAAATCCCTCAACTGACTTCCAAAGCTCATAATTAAAAGAGAATATTATAATTAAGAGAATACAAACAGCTTCAGATCAAAAGGTCTTTTCCTTCTGGTTATGAGAACTACAGAAACAGGATTTATCAACATAGCTGCAAGTCAGTTGACTGGTACCATTGCATAAGTGTATAATTTTGAGGCATATTTAGGCTTATGCAATGTGTTACAAAAACTGTCACTTGTAGGAATTGTAATAACATTATACTAATCTTACTAATATTACAAAGATTGTTGCTTCTAATTAAAGGAAAATTTAAAGGGTTACTTCACCCAAAATGAAAATTATGTCAGTAATCACTCACCCTCATGTTGTTCCAACCCCGTAAGACTTTCCTTCATCTTTGAAACACAAAATAAGATATTTTTGATTAAAATCGGAGAGCTGGATCACTCCTCCATAGGCTTCTTAAAGGGATCAAAACTCAGCCGCCCCAAAAGTTATGAAAGACATCGTTAAAATAGTCTGAGTGACTACAGCGGCTCAATCTTAAGTTTATAAAGCGACAAGAATACTTTTTGAGCGCCAACAAAAAAAATAAAGAAATAAATAAAGAAATAACTTTATATTCAACTATTCATTTCCTTCCCTTGGGCTGTGATATTTCACTTAGAGATACTGCGCAAAGCTTCTATGTTGACACATTTTTGGGTAAACAAAAAATTTGGGTAACTGTAACTGTAGACTTTTGTAACTGTAACTACTTTAAACTGTAGGCTATATCCACCTCAGCAGCACCAAAAGTATGTTGCAATACAATATGTACACACATTGTACACTTATTTTTGATGTAAGTACATAGTAGTTGAGGATAGTGTAAATTGTGGCCTGAGGGTGGCTTCCTAGAATGCACTGAAACCTGGTGAGGAGGTAACACATGGTAGGTTAGTAATGCTATATAGATATTGCACTTAATATTTATATAGAGCCAATCTTGTACTACATACAGTCTTAAAATTAAAAGTTCCATCAGCTATGCCATAGAAGAAGCATTTTGGGTCCACCAAAGAACCTTAAATTTACCTTTATTTTTATTTATTTATTTATTTTTCCATAGTGTGAAGAACATTTAAAAAAAAAATCAAAAGAATATTTTCAACTTTAAAAACATTTTGTGTAATAATAAAGGTTAAATGGATGTTAAATGTCTCTATTTTTAAAAGTGTAGGTTTAGTGAAATTCTATACCTAAATTATGTCAGTGGGTGTTTCCTCAATCTGACCAAAAAGCCAGCAGAAAAACCAGGACTGGAAATATTTATAATAAAACGTATCAAACATATCATAACGTATAATTGCTACATTTAAAACTGATTATCTAAATAAAAAGTTAAATAAGCAATTATACAAAACGTGTTTTCTATTGAATATGTAAAGTATATATACAATGTGAATTAGTCATTTGAATCCAAAAAGATAAAATAAAATAAATAAAATGTTATTTCCACCATGCATGTAATGGTATTAAATACAATACATTTGAGATGTAATTAGAAATTACACTCTGGGAGAACAACCCAATCACACTAAATGCATCTCTATAGCACGCAGTGTGTTTATCATGCAATCTATACGCGAAATGAGTTTATACGTGCATATTATACACATGGGTTGGTTAGGGTAGGTTTAGTAGTGGTATATGTTTGGTGTGTGTGTAGTATACGTTTGGGTAGAATCAGTGGTGTGGGGTGTGTGTGTATTATATGCAAATGAACTGCGTATCAAATGTAACGCAAAAACTGTGTATCATGCAATATTCGCATATAAAATGGACGATAAAACACAATGCATACTATAGAGACACATTTATGTGAGAACAGGCTGGGTAGAAATATTAACACATGATAGGATAATTGTCCAGTATTCCATGTATTATGTCCACTGTTGAATCTTATTGGTTAAATAAACTTGTGAGGATGTGAAAAAAATAAGGTTTTAAGACAAGGCCAAAGTGTCATAGAAGTTTACACAGCAAAATACCCAGTGTGAAATTAACACTGAGAGTGTGAATTATATAAACTCTGAGCAGAGTGTTAAATAAACACTGAAGCTGTGTTAAAGTTAATGAAATAATTAAGTCAATAATTAAGCATAATTATTAAAGTTAATCTATTTCAGAAATTGGGCTTTCATAGAATTCAGGTCAAATGATTGTGAAATAATGATTATGTTAAAACACAACCAATACCATCAGATCACCTTGTCCATGTGTTCACCTGGCTGTTATGACTCATGTACAGCATTCCAAAAAAAATCGAACGTTAATGGATTAAGGGTCAAGAGCCCAACTAAAAACAAACACTGATCATCACCATAATGTTGACAAAATTCCGGTTTTCAATAATGCTCATTCATCACTCAATTATTCACTTAATTATCCACAAGTTTCCGAGGGGCGCTCCTGTAAAAAATAAAGTGGGTGAAACTTCTGGCACAGCAGCGGAAGTAGCATTCCAATGGTATTTTGTGTGTTAGTTAGCGAAGAGGCTAGCTGTTTTTCGGAGAATTATTTTACTATTTAAAGACGCAAATCTTTATGAAGAGATGTCGTTACGGAGCTCAGGGACAACATGTGCTGTTCGCGGTTGTATGTATAACCGGACTAAACTAATTCAGTGGCTTAAACGTGATTGTTTTGAACATAAGCTGAAAACGAAATCAGAGTGTTCCTGCCAACGACTGTAGTTTCCATCACCTCCCAAAAGACGACGAATCTCCCTGTGTACATTTGTTTAGCTTACTGTGTTGTTCATTAGTGTATTCTATAAACTCTATCAGCATGTGATTGGATGTTCTCTACTGATGTTACACCTAAAATCAGGATCAAAGCCTGAGTTGACAGAATACCAAATGTGCCAGTTAATGTATTCAAGTAGCACATTCATTTATAATTTTGTAAACTCCAAAGCATAGCATAATGACTAAGTGTGTATTTTTTATTTTAATTGTTTGTCAGCTCACACAACTGTCTGTCACCATGCCTTGATAAGTATTGATTATTAATAATGTTATTATAATACTCCCAACCAACTACTGCGGAGGGTAAAGGTACTGTTATTTTACCCTTTTTAATTTTGTTGAGGTTGTGTTCCCACACCGTTAGCTAGTTTGGATCGCTATAACTTGAATGACTGTCAACTGTTGAATGAACGAGTGTCAAGTATGTCAAGCTGCGCTTTGTTTACTATGAACCGGAAGACGCGCCCACTTTTGACGCAAGGCCTCATGGGGCGTAGGAAACTTGTGGATATCATTAACTTTAACACTGCTTCAGTGTTCATTTAACACTAGGGATTTTGCTGTGGAACTGTCCTAAACAAACAATTCTAAATGCTACAATAATAGTGGTAATTTGAGCCTTGAGGTCAGCGATCATGATAGATTTCAAGAATTAAGGGTGGCATTCGAGTGGAGTCTGGAAGAGAGTAGGAAACAGCCCTTTGCACGAAGATGGCTAAATTAACACAAATGTTGCGGGTTCAGTTCAAAGTGGTGTTGACCAAAGATCTGGGCAGTTGCCAAGCTCACATTCATACTCTTTCACCACATACCCTTGAGGAAAAGAGCTCAAGGTTGCTTCCCTGAATCACTGCACTGTAAGTCACTCCAGATAAAAAAGCTTGTGATTGTTTGAGTACCTGTTTGCGTCAGCAATAGCCTCATCTAGGTCTATTGTCACACAACTGACATCACGTGCTGTTTACAGCAACATCTTGAAGTCAAAAGCGTGCCAATTCCTCCCACTAACAACAGCAACTTGTGCTGAACTCACAGCGCATGCACCCTAAACTTCAGATCGACAGTGTTTCAGTTTACACTGTGTGAGTGTCTGTGGGGGAAACACTGACAGACTACGAAAGAGACAAACCAAATCAAACAGAAATACCAACCACGATGGGTGACAGTGTATAGGTCATATGTTCCTTTGACTTCTGACAGCTAGATGGATTGCTTTCATTTGAAGAAAAGGAAAATATTTAAAAAGTAAATGCATTAATATTCATACACTTCAGGAGGAAATAGAATGTCTTGTGTCTTCTGAATAAGAGAGGGTAACTAATCCCAACAACATGAAGTGTGCTTTTTGATGGGGGTAACATTGCATACCACAAACAAGCACAGTCATTATAAGCACCCTTAAGACTATCTTTAAGATGTTAAAAATAGGAAGAAGTCGCTTGTGCTTTGATAAAAAAATACAGTAAAAACAGCAATATTGGTAAATACAATGTATTTATATAAATACAAATTATATAATGTATTTAAAAATGTAATTTATTCCTGTGATGGCAAAGCTGAAGTCAAGCAGTGTCACATGATGTTTCATATGTGTGTGTGTATGGAAAACCATGACTTTTTTCAGGATCCTGTGAATGAATAAAAAAATCAAAAGTACAGTATGTTTTTGAAAAAGAAAATGTTGTGTAAAATTGTAAATGTCTTTAAATGTATCCTTGCTAAATAAAGTTATTATTATAAAATAATAAAGTAATAAATATTATTAAATAATAAATACAAATAATAAACATTATTATTCATTTATTTTTTTTTTTCATACCTGACCCCAAACATTTGAATGTTAGTGTACAAATATGTCAGGAAGTCAAAGCATATACAAGGCTACTGGAAAAATCAAGAGACCACTGCCAAATCAGCAGTTGCTCTGGATTTATTAGTTATATTATAAATAATAAATCCAGAAGCAACTGCTGATTTGGCAGTTGTCTCTTAATTTTTTCCATAGCTGTATATATATATATATATATATACTGATAAAAAATTTAAAAAAAATATTCAGAAGTTTAAGAGTCTTTAGTCCATTTCAGACTCTCTTGAAACTCACCAGAATGTTAAAAAAGATGAACCTTGACCCGATTTAACATGACGCCCTATCTGCTCAAAAGGACAACATGTCATTACAGGAAGTAAAGTAATCGTAATATACAAAAGGAGCAGAGGAAGAAGACTAGTGACAATGGGAATTATCGCTGTTATTCTCCCTCTCCCCTCTTGTACAGGCAGAGTTTTAATTCTGTAATCCACACAGACAAGAGGTGTATAAAAACAGCAGAGGAACCTGCTCCCTAATCGCTCACTAATGGTTATGACAAAGACCTGTTTCTTTCACACGTACATGTACACGCTCACACACACACACACACACACAGACATGCACAGACTTGCTAAAGCACATACAGTCAATAATTAGCTCCGTCATTAACGGAGACATTAGGAGACATGCAGTTTTTTGTGGGTAGCTGAATGCAAGGCCTGTGTCATTACATGATTTTAAAATTCCCTTGGTGACGTTAAGGAAGAACGAAGGCTTTGGCAAATGACTGTGGTGCAAATTAAATAAATAAAATATGCATTAATATCATCGTTATGAGCGATAACGAAACACTCTGGCTCTTGAAAACAATTTACTAATTGACACTTCGCTAAGCCACGCCCGAAAACCGCCACTGGCCAATCGTGTCTTAGCAACCGTAACTATGCGCGGAGGTCTGGCAAGCTTTCGAGTCGAGGCAAACATGCTGAAGCATTGTGCGTATGGATTGGGCAAATATGATACCGGTATCCTAAAAGTTTGGACGCGGGAGAGGAATAGTTTTCCTTCCAGAAAATCTAAAAGCCAAGGGAGAAATGATGGGCGTAGATCAAGCAATGTGGGAGACCCACTACGGGTAAATGTCGACATGATAAAGAAAAACACCTAACGTTATTGTTTGGAAATATTGATGGTTCTTTGGTCATAATGATATAACGTAAAATAAGACGATTAAAGACAAGACAAAGGCTCACTGACATACTTTAAAATATATCTCAGCATTTTGTTAATCGACGTCCTACTAACGTTACCCCTGACTAAGTTACTTTAACCCAATCCGATCGCGGCTCTCTCGGTATTAGTTTTGTTCCACAAGATTTATGGATAAACTGTTTGATTTATAATTATTAGGATTTTCACATACCCTGCTGTGCATCAACATAGCTGTTCCTCAATTTGTGTTTCCCATTTGAATGGTCAGCATATGAGGCGGTTGCTGCTTGCGCTGGGACAATAACGTTAGGCTTTAGCTTCAATTTTTAAGAAATTATTCTCTAATCGTTTGCATATTATGTCGTGAATATATCCCTCGAATGCAATACTGCAGTCCCTTTTGTCTCGCTCTCTCAGATATTTCACTTTTTCGCCGAAAATGACTAATTATCTCATTGGGAATGTCTGACACCGGTGCAGACACACTGTAATAGATGTGCCAGCCGCGAAAGCTTGACAGGCTTAGCAACAGTAACTAGGGAGGGCGGGGCTTAGCGAAGGGTCAATTAGAATTCGTGCTCAAAATACAGTTTCTCTAATTAGTATTTCAAATTTAAGCATATAAATGTTAAGCATAGGTGTTTTTCTTTAATCCATGTGAATTTGACTTAACTACTTCTTTAATCTTTAGCACAGGCTAGCGACTTCTCTGAGAAATCCAATGCACATTAATTTACACTTTAGTGCACATGAGTGATGAAAACATTAGAGTTTGTGCGTATTACACGCCAAAAATTTGGTATCATATGCATGCAAAAAACGCATGCCATATACACCAGTGGCGTAGGCAGAAATTTAATTTTGGGTGAGCCAGTGAAAATGTGAGTGGGCCTATAGTTTTTCATAGAAAAAAAATGACTTCAATAATAATTAACCTTAGTGCAAAACCAGCTATTAACCAAACTGCAAAACCAGTATATTTGTATTCGGCAAATCATAATGTTCAACCAACAGAGCTCTATAAGGGCTGGATAAACCAGTAGACAATAACCTATCTATTTTATTCAGGCTAATCAGCAGTGTAAAGACAGTTCACCCAAAAGTAAAGTAAGCTAAAATAATACTAATAATATCGCAGTTAGATCGGCGGGTAAAACCGCGTCAGGCTGACCGGCAGAGAGGGAGAGAGAAGCGGCCGTCGCCAGCACCTGACTAACCTTCTTGTGGGTTAACCCCCTGGGGACCAAAAACGCGCCTCAGCGTTTTGATCGTTTTTTTTTTTTCACATTGCTGCACCATAGACTTAAAATACTCCATCATTAATGGTCATATAAATAAAATCAATACATGACTATAAACTATAGAGGGTCTTCTTTTTTGTGTACACTCTTATTAATATCAAAACCTTGTGTTTTTGTAAAATAAATAAATTTAAACAGGGTGCGCTTTCAGCTCACTCTGTCTCCGCAAAAATCTTCTGAAACGCGTCCGAAAAAAGAGCTGTAACTCATTAAATACTTGTCACAGAGACACGAAAGATCTCTCTTTATGAAGCTGAGATTCTCTTCTTTTAAATGAAGTCATTTATATAAAAAGCAACTATTCTCAGTTGATGTAATCTCTATGAAAAGAGAGAGATGTCAGTATTTTCCCTTTCACCTCATTGCAGCAAATGAGGTGCTAATGTGACCCCGCCCACTGAGAGCGCGTGCTTTTCAAACACTAATGTTGAGAGCAAGCCATGAAAACGCCCACATCGATAAAAAAAACATACAGTTTATTATGGATCTAACCTCGTCCTGAACCTTTATTCAAAACCGTCTTGCTGTGCAGTGAGGAGATCCTGAGGAAAAACTTACCTCAGATACAGTTTCATTTTGAGAAGCACGGATTCAGCTGATGCAGTAAGTCATTTATTATAAGTGATTTGTTCTAATCGCGTTAGTGTCTGTATCTGTAAACTGCACAAAGACTGAAATATCAAATGCGTGTCTGATAGGAAGGAATAGACGAATTCACAGACGCGCGCGCTGTGCGTTAATTCACTTTCGCTTTCATTGAAACAAGAATCTCATGTGACACCCACATCCTTACATTAGTAGGATAACATTAGTTATCTGTATAACCAAAAAGAGTGTTTAAATATGATTTGGGTGTGTGAACGGACGTACGAACGGACGTTCATTTAGTTAGACTGTTAGAGTCTGAAGAACTGGGCTGTGTGAACTCGGTAGATGAAGGCAGTGGCGTGTCTTCTTCCTCAACTCTCGCTTTTTACAAATATCACATTAAAGAAAGTTGTTTAGCCATTATTGTGGCGCCGGTGCCAGTGAGCGTTTTCCTGTCGAACCCCCAGCAACCATAGCAACCAATAACGTTCCGGAGGGAGGCTTTCTATAACTTGCTTCGACAGTTCCATTTTATTTGGGAAACGAATTAAACACACACAGCAGTCAACAATAAATCAGAAATATGAATATATTAATAATAAATATTAATATATTTCTTAAATACATTTGAATAATAAAAATAAACTAAAAATGTATTTTTTATCAAACTTGCCTGGGCGGGCCAGTGAGTAACGTGGGCGGGCCAGTGCCGCCTGGCCCAATACTGGCTACGCCCCTGATATACACGCAAAATGTATAAATGGCACGAGAAATGACATTCGTGCTACAAGTAGGAACTTTCATGAGATCGGGCTCCATAAACATTTCCTGCAGAAAAAAATCTGAATCACAATGAGCTTTAATGCCAAGTTTACACACACAAGGACTTTGTCTTGGTGACAGGAGCTTCCAGCGCAGAAAAAATGAAAGTATGCATGTGCTACCGTATATACAGTTATGTGCAAATGAAAGTGGAATAGTTTTTAATATTTATGCTATTTGGCTATTAATGCCCCAGCACTCAAATATTCAGTACACTCAAATGCACTTAGCATCAGCTCAAAAAGGATAATTCTCATTCAGTGAGTTGGTGAGTAGTTAACTCAAGTACCGCTTGGATAATTTCAGTTGAACTCATGGACAATTTGTTCAGAACGATTTTATGAAATAGTTCAATGGATTCATTGAAAACATCTGAAAGCATGTCCATGAGTCGCTAAATAGCCTCATATCACATTAACAACTAGCTGTTTGTTTCACATGTTTTTTGTTTTGGTAACAATATCTGTATTTTGTTTTTGAGTGTGGTTATACACTTCCAAAAAAGGGTCTCAAAAGGGTTTTTTCACAGTGATGTCACAGAAGAGCAACAGAATTTTGGCTTTCAACAAGTTCTTAAAAGAAACCTTTTTTTCTTTTAGTACATTTTGGTTATCTGAAGAAGCATAAATATCCTTTTGTGGAATGGAAAAGGTATGTGGATGCTAAAAGTTCTTTATGGAAGCATCAATGTCAGAACCTTTATTTTTAAGAGTGTAAAAAGCGTTTTTCAGTCCCATAAATCGCCAATTACCTATAACAAGACGAAGAACTCTGAAAAGGACTGACAACCGTATTGAGCTGCAGTATGCATGTGGCCATGAAACTTAGAAATGAATCATATGTTTTTGAATTCAAGCCAAATGCTAGATAAATCAAGACTTGTTTTCATCTCAGAACAAAAACGGAGAACACCTTTTGAAAATTTGAGCTATTATCAAACAATAAATCATCTGTAACATACTGTCAGTCAACAAAATGTAATTCTCTAAAGTCTGAAGAAGGCCATTGCTTGGCCAAAGTGAGCAAGGTGCTGCTTTGACAACTTTCTCATGTCTTTCTCATTCAGTGAGCCAAAAATGGGGCGTTCAAAACGCTAAATCACTCTGTTTATGTGCCATTCTGTGTGTCTGCAAGGAGAGAGAATCGCTGTGTATCGTGAATGATTTATTTGCTGGCCTTCACAGCTCTGATTCAAAGCTCCTCTGTAACACTGACAAATGACATATATTCCTGGCTGACATGAATACTGTACTGAATATGACCTGCTCAATTGGGATAACCGTCCCGGCCCTCTCTATTTTGAACTTCCTTAGAGGGTACCGGGACACAGAAGTGAAGGGCTTGAGATAGAGATCTGTGACATTCATCCTCAGGTGGTTTCTAGTACATATTTAGCACTGTAAAAGCTTTTGCAATCTTGCATAATCGTGTCATCCCTAGAGGTGCAGCAACTCACACATAATGTTAGTACAGTAAACCTACTAGAACATCCATTTGCATGTGTTCTCAACCAGTCCCACAATTCACAACAGAATATATAACTTGCATACATCTAAAGATTAAATAAAACTTGTATTGATTTAAAACACAACAAACAATCAATATCAGATGTAGCAAGGAATCTTATTTATGAATATACTAACGTGCATTATGCATTATAATGCATTATACATAGAGGCTTTAAGTAAAATGTTAATAATTTTGAAAAACTACCTAAGCACTTACATCCAATTATAGTCAAACTAATGTAATAATAAGGGCTTTTCACACTTGAAATAGTTTACCCTAGTTAATTCTAAACCCTGGGCAAACATGATACTGGGTTTTCTTGCTTCATGTGATGCACTGCTCATAATTTACCCTGGGTTTACAATTAATTATGGGTATTCTGTACCATTTCACAATTTACAATCCGGGCACTACAAAGACATTTAGGACTATATAATTGTAAGAATGAGATTCTTATAAACTTTAAATCGACTGAAGGAAAAAAAAGTGTAATAATGTACACTGCTCAAGTAAAATTGTATTACACAGTGCATCAGGTTACTGTCAAGTAATGGTCAGGCCTGAAGTCTTTTAAAAGTTTTTACATGAATTTGTTGGCACATTTAACAACTATTGAAACCTAAATTAATTAACCATGGAATGTTTTTGCTCAACTTGCTCCTCAAAAAAAAAAAAAAAAAAAAAACGGAACTATTTTAGTTTTGGAAGTTGACAACCTTGTCTTGGCCCCAAGAGACTATTCAGAGAAATGGCTTCCTGTGAAGAAGTTTATCCAAGGGTACGCAAGATTAACGAGGATATTTTCATTGGACGCCTCCGTTCCATGCCACGCATACTCCGAGGTGATAAGATCAGATTATTTATTGTGCCTTCCTCTCCAGGTCATTTACTATGTTAATTTTTATGAGCCGTGTGTTGCCTTTGTCTGTGGGTTGTGTGCTGCTCTTCACAAACCTCGGGCGAGGGGTGGAAAAAAGGGGATTTGTGTACTTAGCACACGCTCTGCCAAATTAGTCACCCATGCCGATTATTTCTGCCATTCAGGGCTGCTATGGAATGTCTAATTTAAGTTACACTCTGTGAAATTCAATTCTATTAGCAGAGCCGGAAAAATAGGCCTCTATTTGCGGGACCTTGTGGTTTGTATCTGAAGAGATAATGAAATGTTACTTGTAACAGATTGGTTTGACTTGGATCCTTCAGGCAGAGGAGTTCTTTGTTTCCTGTATCTAGGTCTTCTCAAGAGATCACACATACCCCAGACGAACCAAGCTATTTCAAAGTCCAAAACGAATGATGTAAATATGAGGCTTTGAACCTGTAACGAAACAAGTGACAAGAACACAATTAAGTCATACATTTATGAAATGATATTTTTGGAATTTCAGGCACTACTTCATCAAATGCAACTGGTTCGTTCAACTTGGGATTATTTACTTTAGTTTTGTGATATTGTGATGTAAAGTAGGGTCAGAGAAAAGTCTCGCCCCACGGCACCACTGGAATAGAGTGGGACTTTGCTCTATTGGTCAGAGGAACTGCAGCCCACAAGATTACCAACAAACTTACTAGAAACTTGTACTATACATTAGACTAATTGCTCCGTGAACAATTTTCCAGTGACAGCAACTATGAAAAGAACTTGTGTTGAGACTTAAGTGCACCTTTAGTGGCATAAGCCCTCAAAATACCTGCGAGTGATTTGAGAGGCTTAACCGCAGTCTGTCTGTCACCTCTAACAGACACTCTCATGTCGACAGAGACAGCTTTAACATCAAGGCCTTCATGGATAATTCATGTATAATTACAGAAAGCTTTCAAACTGGTTTAAATCATGGTCCCTCCCATCTCTCTACTCCATTCCCCACAAACCACACACATACAGACATGCATAAAGTGGGGTCCAAAATCCAGAGACCACAAGTGCAAGTTGCTTCAAAGCATTTTTGTAATTTAAAACATTATTTTTCGAATTATATTATCGGTATAATGATTTAAACCAATTTTCTATTGGTCTCCCATAAAATATTTAAATTATTATTTTTTTTTATGTATTCCTGTGATGGCAAAACAGAATTTTCAGCATCATTACTCCGGTCTTCAGTGTCAAATTATCCTGCAGAAATCATTCTAATATGCTGATTTGGTGCTCAAGAAACATTCTTTATTCTTATCAATGTTGAAAACCGTTCACTCATCACAAAACACATCGTTTTTCTTTCCCCTGCATTCTTTGATGAGAGTATAATACAATAGAATAGATCATAGGATGTCTTTGATTTTTAAACATTGCACACATGCACTTTACTCTTGCTTTGCCATTTCTAACTGTCATAAACTATGGTAAAGATATTATATATATATATATATATATATATATATATATATATATATATATATATATATATATATATATATGTATATATATATATATATACACACACATTTAAAAATTATCAATCACACGCACATACGCGTGCATGCAAAAAAAAAAAAAATATATATATATATATATATATATATATATATATATATATATATATATATATATATATATATATATATATATTATCAATTATTAATATATTGATATATTGTCAATACGCTCTGTGCATGAGAAAAATGCTAACTTCCGGCTTGAGGGCGGATGTTGGGTACTTCGGTTCCGGTTGCCGTTACATCAGTGGACCCATAGATATCTATGAGTGGACCGGCTATCTAAAGCTTAGCAATAAATCTAAATACATTTATCTAAAACTATGTTCGTTTGTTCATAGTCAAGTCAACATACAGCTATCCCAGCGTGTATGCGTGTGTGTCTACGCCGTCAAATGTCCGAGCGAAACGAAACAAAATGTAGATCTACATCTGGGGATCATATTTTTTTCCTAGGACAGTAGGGGAAGACTCATAGCTATATGCTATTAACCCCAGTGACGGGTAGGTTTAGGAACGGGGTTGAGGTAGGTCATATTTTTATATATACAGTAATAACGTTAAGTCAACGGCATTCATAAACACGCTGAAAAGCGATTATGAATGTTGATAGCACGCCAAAAGGGAAATACGAATTGTCGTGTCATACACACGCAATTTCATGAGCTTGGATGTTGTGACTTAAACGTTACCTTCAAAATTATGCAAATACTGAGAGATGTAATATTTAAACCCCTTCTCTCTCTTGCTCTGGGGAGCTGGAGAAAAACCACTAGCCAGGCGATGAACACCATCGAGCATTCGACTGTAATATTCGGCAGAGATATCCAAGACATCTGGAGAAATATATATCCTCTATGCGTCCATCAGGCGACCAGAAACTAGACACCCCCTATCGGTTTCGCAGCCGGAAGTAGCATATGCTAACGTGCACATAGTCAATTATTATTATTAATTATCAATAAATAAATAAATTTATTTATATATATAAAATAAAAAATATATATAATTTATTTATTTATTTATTTATTTATTTATTGTGTTTGTGTGATTGATATTGATCATTTCCACTCCATATGAGATCGCTTCAGCACTGGATATTGATCATTTTTAAATGTAAGAAAAAAAAATACTCAATGTTATCTCTATCCTCCTTCATTCTCAGTCCTATTCACATCAGTGCTAATAATCAAGAGCTCAGAGGTGAGAGGTTCTAACCCATGATTTTCCCTTTGTGCGTGTGAGTGAGTGTGTGTGTGAGTGAGAGAAAGCGAGTGTGTGCATCTGAGAGTGAGAGGGCTCCATTCAAGGTCAACTGCAGGTGAACACCGGGTCAGAACGGAGGTCGTTCGAGCTTAGGCGGGTCAATAGACGCCCCTGGATCAGCATCCGCACACGGGCTGGCGCCTGAGCCACACATCAATTTGGCAGCTTGAGAAAAAATAATAAAAGAAAAAGCAGGTGTACCCACAGATGAATTTGAAACAGTTACAGAAGGGGAATAAAACAAATGTATGGGGTGACTGCAAAACAGCACTAGCTTTCAAGTCCTAACTCCTTTTCATGTAAACGTCTCTGTCTGACACCTCTCATACATCCCTTTTTTCTGCCTCTCTCTCTTCATCTCTCTCTCTGTCCTTTTAAAGAAGAGGAACTCAAGCAGAGAGAGAACGAGCCACTCGTTGGGGTTGGCGAAAGGTCAGTGCTGACAGGATGCAGGGTTAAACTGCCAGCTTAAAATACTGTTCATGACCCTCGCAGCCTTGTTCTAAACATCCCCCTTTTGTATCACCGTCACTGGCAGCATCAATATTCGCCCCTCTCAGATTTATTAGACATTGTTGGGGAGGAGGGTTGAAACCTTTTATGCACAAAAGTCACATCGATCTAATGTCTAATTCAGCCACATAGCAAAAACAATTGCGTCACTGCGCTGAGCAAGTGGTGCTGTTGGGAAAATATGTTTCTATGTTTCATGCTTTTCAAATCAGTTCTTTCTATGTTTTTTGGCCTTTAATTATACAGGACAGTGAAGTAACAACAGGAAATAAAGGGGAAGAAGAGAGGAGGGGTGGGAAATGACCTGAGGAGGAATCAAACTTGCATTGCTTGCTATATGTCAAAGCACTACACACATTTTTTTTTTGAGCCAATCTAGAATGAAAATGTATTATAATATAACGAAGATGTTGTGATTTACATATAGCCTGCATATATCTATTTTATGAACGTCAAAATTTATTTTACAAAAGTCCATTTCAATAAAAAGCCATTTCACTCTGATGACCATATCTGTAATGCCGACAGCTATTTTACTCATTGCAAATACCAACTTCTATCTACTTAAATTGGGAACAGTGTTATTTTAGTATAATTGTGATACTATTTTTTTCATTAACATTTTGAATTAGTTTGTATTATTATAGTTCCCTTTTGTTGTCACTCCAGAGTTCTATTGAATGACGACAAATGGGGTTTCGCTGAGAAAGCCTATCAGCTTCGACTCTAACAAAACGAGCAAATGGCAAAGAAATGCCATGGGTCTGCGGAATTTGCATAGCGTGGGTATAAAGGAAAACTTAGCTCACTCTCAAGACCAGGTTTGCAAAAACACAGGGACCTAGTGTTCCGGCACCTAGCTTGCCTGGGTCTTCGGGTCAACTGGGAAAAGAGAAAACTTTGCCCCCGTGCAGAGGATCTCTTTTCTCGGTATGGAGATCGACTCGGTTGCCATGTGCGCGCTGTTAACAAGCGAGAGCGCGCAGTCACTGCTGACTTGCCCAAGACAGTTCGAGGGCAAGAGGGCGGGTCCACTGGATCCTTTTCAGAGGCTCCTGGGGCATATGGCATCCACAGCTGCAGCAACGCCGTTCGGATTGCTCCATATGAGATCGCTTCAGCACTGGCTTCGCGATCGAGGCTTCAAGGCACACTCCGAGTTACAGTGACTCCAGCCTGCCGTCAAACCTTCACCCCGTGGTCGAACCTCAAGTTTCTACTAGGGATGCACCGATACCACTTTTTTGGAAATCGAGTATCAAGTACGAGTACTTGCATTTCAGTACTCGCCAATACCGATACTCGAGTACTTAATAAAAAAAACATGATTTAAAATCAGTTTTAACCATTTTTCCAATTTATTTAATTATATTTTATTTCATTTTATATATATATATATATATATATATATATATATATATATATTCTTTTTTTTCTTTCTTTTTTTCCAAATAGTTAAATAAAAAAATTCAATTCAATGACTATTATTTATGATGGTACATTTATGAAAGCATTGAAGGCTACATGCTGTTTATACGAAAATATTGATGATATTGAGAAATATTGCTTATAAAAAATCAAGAGAAAAAGCAACCTTATGCACACATTATTAGTAGTAGCAATTTTGATTAATAGAGACGTAGTTAAATCTATTGTACAGTAGCCTAATATAATTATTTCTGTCAATTTCTTACCAAACTTTTATTTTGACGGGTTGCCGTGAAGACCTTTGAGTTTCTGTGCGTGTCTGATACATAGACATTGGGCGTTTCTCAATGTCAAAGGGAAGTATCCTTGACATTGAGAAACACCTAGTAAAAGAAATGATATGACGATCGTTTTCTCAAATGAAACGGTAAAATACCTACCGTTACTCATGAAGTGACTCTCGGAGATGAAATCATGAATCATGTCATCATATCGTGAGGCAGCAGAGACGGAGAACAGCGCGAGCGTCACTCGAGCTTCAGTGTGTGTGAGAGGTAGCTAACGTTAAATGAAACCGCGCGTCTGCACTGTTCATTCACACAGAGACAAGCAGAACATGCAGGTTTTATATTTAAACAGTCGTTTGGCAGTTTAATATACACAGACACACATCAGCAGCGCCGCCGGTCGCCATGTCTCAGCGCTTTCATGATGATGACGCAACTTCACGCCCTTCGTGCATGCATGTGCAAACGGAACTGGGTTTGATCAGGTATTCGGTACCACCGGGACTTGGTACCGTGACGTTTACATTTTTTTAGTACCGACTTGGTCCACGCGGCTGACAGGTCTCATCTCGCCTCGCCTTCTCCCCGCTCTGAGCTTCAGCCGGGGCCTGGGGGCGGGCACTCGGCGCCTGTGATTAACCCATTTCTCAGACCGTGGTATCGGTCCCCGGTATCGGGGGACTTTTAACGAGTACGAGTACTTTAGAAAATGTGGTATCGAGGCCAGATACCCGATACCGGTATCGGTGCATCCCTAGTTTCTACGGGCAGGAGTGCCCTTAGAATGAGTTTCCAGGCATGTTGTTGTCTCCAAAGATGCCTCCACCATGGGCTGGTGTGCCATGTGCAATGGACATGCTGTCACGGCTCCTGGACAGGACCCTGCGCAAGTATGCATTTCCCCCAGTGAGCCTTCTGACAGACCCTGTGCAAGATCAGGGAGGACAAGGAGCAGGTCATTCCAGTTGCGCCACACTGGCCCAACCCGGATCTGGTTCTCCGAACTTGTACTCCTCACTGACACCACCTCCCTGGCCAATTCCTCTGAGGAAGAAAAAAAATGAATTACATCCAGCTGGTTGTTATAGGAGCACAAACCCGACAAGGTGATCAGGATCAAGAAGTCTTGCATCATCCTAAAGGGGTTTATTCTACAAAAACAAGCGGCTGGATGTACATTATCCCATTTCTTACATGGCTACTTGCCACATAAGTAAATAATTAGACTAGAAAATCTGATCGAAAATATTGAGTCAAAATATATGATTCGTGCCAAGCCAACATTGCTGGACACTGACTCTTGCTATGAGGTACTTTTTTTTTACAAATAGTTGGAACTTTTGCCATTTTGTGCATGCATAGCGCTTCTCCTATACATAGTAAGATAAATTAACCGTCTTGTTATATATAGGCCTACAGTCTTTGCAGTCCTTGCTCAACACATAGTACTATGTTAAGGAAGTTAAAAAAGTAAGTTCGGTAATTTTGGTTAGTGTCATTTTGACGGTACAATGTCTTGTAAAACATTGCATAGGCCTACTGGAGTTTCTATGAAATCAAAGGAGAAATAAGGTAACAAACAAGCGGTCAGGTACTGTGTGCACTAAAACTGTGAAATGAAGACAACGGAGAGCTAATTTCCCTTCTATCATAATTTATCTCCACCCTTTAAATATGTAAGACACATTTAAATGGATCCATGCATGTTCTAGGCAAATTAAAGAAGCTCTAATTAATGCTATGCAAAACACGATCATACGTTTATTACTTGATTTATCTTTGTTCTACTTAAGAGGGGCAGAGTTGTCTTGCCAATTTGTCTTCCTCTCGCATACTTAAGATTCAGTGTGTGTTTAAATTATTTATTTAATAAATAAGTGAATAAATCACCTCACAGCTAATTTCCCTAATGATATTAGAAAAGAGTAACTGTACAAATTGTGCAAAATAGAAACTGCTATTAACCTGCAGCACCTTTCGTTTGCCGGGTTCACAACGTCCATCCATTTTCATTTGTGCAAAAACAAAAACATGATTAAAAGAATTTGACATTTGACACAGATTTCACAAATAAAACCACTTTGCTTTCTCAGTCTAATAGACGAGGGTCAGCTCTCTGGTTCTCAGGGTGATACATCAAAATACGGCACATGTTGTCCCATTTAGGACACAAGACAACCGCACCAACACTGAGCGGTCTAAAAATAACAAAACAAATAGCAATACATATAAATAAGCACTGCACGCAATAAAATATGGTTCACAGTGGTGACAAGTTCACAACTTGATCTTTTTTTAACCCACCATTCGTTGTTGTTTTTTTTTTTTGTGTGTGTGTTTTTTTTCAGTTGGGGAATTGGGTCCCTGGAGGCAGTGAGAAATAGATGGTGGAACTTAATAACTAGAGATGAACATTATTCCCCAAGCTACAGCGAATGTTTCACTGCTTGATTATGAGTGAATGGCCAACACAGACTAAAATGTTTCCGTTTCCACAAGCATGAAGAGGGCATAAATAATTCAAAATTTATTCCCGCAGAAGGAGGGACAATGAAAATCATAAATTATCCATGTGCGAAGCTTTAATGCAAGAGCTCAATGAACCTGCTCTAACTAACTAGTCCGCTTTCTCATTACACGCTAGGCACAGACCTCTTAACCTTTTAATATTAATTTAGCGACAACTACGGTGGGATGGGCTTTCTGTAAATGGGAATGGCTAGTGGAGAGGAAGCATGGGTATTATGAAATGATCCTCAAGAGGTTATTATCTATATTTGTCTCTGCTACCATCTGTAAATAACAAGCTCAGTTTGAGTGCTGGTTTGTAATTTGTAAGAGACGGATAGACATATAGAATGCAATCAATCTTACAACACCACAAAGTTGCACGTTTTCGGCACTTTTGCCTATTTGAGTTAGTTTTGTATGCTTTGTGCTGCTTTTTGTAATTGCATGGGTAAATGCCAATATGAAAGGAATTGTTTTTGTAGTCGTTCACCTTGTAAAGGCCAAAATGAACAGAAAAGTCATTACACTGTGACTCAGTACTGATAGTGATCATTTCTTAAAATAGGTCTTGAGCACAGGAATAACAGACCTGTAAAAATACTGTGTTTGACTGAGTAACTGTGACATATATGAGTCCCATGATTACACTAAAGAGCTCCATATATTTAACAGAAAACCTAAAACATCTTTTAAAACTGATGAAATTGATAAAACTTGAATGGACCATGAATGGATTTGGCATTGTGGTGCGTCATCTGTCTTATGTTATTACAGCTCATAACAGTGATGGGTCCAGACTTCCTCAATGTAGAATACTTTTATATTAGAGAATTAGCCCATGACATATGGGATTTGGAGGAATCAGCTAAAATGCCAGATATAATACCTAAGATCTATACGGTTTTACTCAATCAGTAAATTGAAACGGAACAATGAAGATTTCTGGTGGAAGCTTTAGATTACTCCTCTGAATAGGACAGGCAATTATATGTAAGTAAACTTAAACATGGCTAGTAGGACATGGTGACAACAGCCAACCATCATGCATCATGAGACAATGGCTTTAAGTAGCAATGTTTTTCCAACTTGCTTGCTCAAAATGTAAGAAAGTACAAGATTATACTTCATAAACAAAGATAAATGTATATAAAGTTGCTACATGTGAAAGGGCACACTAAATAAATGTGCTTATCCCACTTGGAGCTTTAACTTAAACATCTAAAAATCATTTAAAGAAAAATACTGCAACCTAGAAAATACATATGTGATTAAACTGTGAAGTAAAGTAAAACAAAACAAAATGGCTAGTTTACCTCCCAACACACACTTCAATTAATCTCTAAGATAAAATGCATACTCTCTTCATTTCAGAAATCACATATGTAATATTTATACATCAGCCTTAATAACAATTTCTTTTTCTTTTTTTCCAGTGTTCAGCTAAGGATCTTTTATATCCCATTTTATTTTGTAACCAGGATTAGGAGATCATGGATGTTACAATACTCCTTGGAGCTCATTCAGTAAAAGTATTTCACACAATAATGAAACAAGATTATGGCTGATTAGGCTATACATTACTAGACTGATGAAGGAAGTACACTGCAATAGATCGAGAATTATTTAAATTGAAGACCAAAAAGATAAATGCTGTCTGGTCTGCATCTGTTTAAACTTTAGCTGCTCTATATAATTTAAGGAGTTCCTGAATATTAATGCCTGCAAAATGAAGATGTGGCACTATAAATATGAACAAATATGACCTATACAACTGAATCTATTAATATGGTGTCCATCCAGACAGATCTGTCTCAATTAATTTTGTTGCACAAATTTACTCTATTCTTCCAGCGTGATAAAACATCTTGTTAGACTGTAATTGTTCTCAGACATTAACTAAACTGTATTTAGTTATGTGATAGAGGTGTGACAGGCAACTTATAACAGCTGGTGAAGGTATAATAAAGAAACTAGTTGAAAAATGATATAAATAAAAATGATAAAAAAGCATATGCTAATCATACTAAACAGCTGGTTATATTCAAGATTACATTTAGAGCACAAATTGATAGTAGGTTGCTGTCTTCTAAATCTGCATTCAAAGCGGCTCGATCCCATTCATGTCAATGGAGAGCTGCACGATTTCCAGCGACACAAGCTACAGTGACCATTGGCGACTGGATGGGGCCTGGCCAGCGACGTGACAAAGTCGAGATATTCATCTTCATGCAAGAGATACTTTCGGGAGCGACAAACCAATAGGAGTGAAGTCAATGGAGCACACATGATCTGTCACTCTTCAGGGACAAGGAAAGATAAAGTAGAAGCTCATTTTAGCCGTCAGTATTTTTTCTCCAATTAGTTATATTTCTCAGTGTACATACGATTGTACTCGCTGTGCTAACTCTGAGCCTGAATGGATTTGTGAGCCCAGATAGACTGGCATTAGCCCTTTTGCTGCAGATAAATAGCCGTGATGGCAAATAACACTCTATGTTTCTCATTCATCTTTAATATTAGACATTTTATACTGATTCCATTTATATTTAGACCTTTCCTACCAAATGATTGTTTGTAGGGGCAAGAAAAAGTAACATTTATGAAGGTCATTTACAAACATTACTAGGCAAGAAGTAGAAGAAGTAGCAGAAACAGGCAATGGGCTCCGATTGGTTAGTTTGGGCCGGTGTGTTGTGATTGGCTAAACTGAGTAGTGTGCGTTGTCCGGATACTAACGCCTATTTCCTTTACGGGCGAAGTTGCATATGTGTTCCTGGTGTGTTCCTGTCAGATGTAAATAATGGAGTCGATTAGACAGAATCAAACCCAGATAGCTGCGTTGAAGAGAGGCAAGCAGAACCACACACAACTCTTGCAAAACGTTTTAAAAAGGTAATTTGCTATATATATATATATATATAGAGAGAGAGAGAGAGAATAGCATTGAACTCTGGCTCCTACATAGCTACACAAACAGCCTTAGCATAGTTTTACAGTACGTTCTTTATCAAATCGAAAAATAACGTCATAAAGTATATATATATACATGAAAAATACATTTATAAAATTAGTAGATATACAAATTCAGGTCCATTATGTTTGTACACGTTTGTTGTAGACACAAAATAGCATAACTAGTAGCCTAGCGGCTATAAAGCCAGCGCTGGCATTTGAAAAAAACTGCTACGTCTGGAATTATACATGCAAATACATTTAAAATGATTAAGTCTTAGTCTACTTACAGGTTGCGGCCAAAAACTGCTGCCTCTGGTTTTAAAGTTGGATTTAAAGTTTGGTTTTAAACTGCTTCATGTTTTAGTAACAGTTTCTTGTTGAATCCGGTGTTGAATTCGTGGAGATTTTGGAAGCTGTCTTCCATAAAATGCGCAGCACAGAGAACTAAATTACGATCGTCATTTTCAGGAACATAATCCAACATAAATTGTATCCATTTTTGACAAACTACAGCATCTGTGGGAAGCTCGAACACAGAAGACCTGACAGTAGTATAGTCCCATAGTCCCCCTATAGTCCCAATTCGAGTCGTTTTTGTAGGCATTATACTTCCTGATTTTTAAAAGACGATATCTCTGCTTACATTGAACTTTCAGTGCTGCAACTTTGCAGATACTGTTCATGCACCCACAGCAACATTACACACTATGAAAAAAGTGAAATAGCAATCACCCCCAACGCATGGTCAAAAGCATCAGTTAGATAGTGCCTTGGGATGAGAACGGGCTGTAATACCATATACCGTGATATTTTCAGAGACTCTTATTTTGCCTTCTCCCATGTTATTTTCAGAGACTTTTATTGTACTGTCTATAAGGCATGAATTCAACAGTTTAAGAAAATGCAAACCATGCAGCACATTGGCATCAACAGATGTCATTATGAAAAATTTGAAATCAGAATTGGTGAAGGTTTGAGAATATATCATAGCAAAAGTAGAGAAATGCATTGCATTGGTGCTTGACAGTAGAGGACAAAAGAAGTGACCTGTTTCATCTCAACCACTACCTCCTTTTCCACCACCCTTTCCTCCTTGAGCTTGAACCCAAAGCTCGAGTTGCCAACAAACAACATTCCTCCAGGGGAGCCAAGCGCCCCTAACAAGAATCATTATGGTGTCCTAGGGAGAACGAGGCGACAGCTGGCCCTCTGCACATGTGACCCTTGCCACTTTGTCGACTTAACGTTGGTCATCGTGATCAAAGCCTGCAGAGGAGCAGCTGTGACCGGTAAGCTAAACACAGTGATTTCTGTAAATAGAAGCAGAATTTGAGCTTCAGTACCAGTGGAAACTGGATGCATCAGTAGTGGGCTAAAAAATGTATTTTGAAGGGACAATGAGGTTATGGGGGCAGAGACGGAGTAAGACGAATTAAGACATAAGGGACTGCTTTATTAAATACAGATTTAACACTTCCACATTCAACAACAAAATCACGCACAAACAAGTCCCATTAAAAATCACTAGCCGTGTACATGCATAATTTAGAGTGCTAACATATAAACCCACTTAGACTTACAAATAAAGAATTAAGTGAAGTTAAAATAGAAAATAATCTATCCAAGCTCATTGTGAAAAAAGGGCAAGGGAAGCATTTTAATGTGGGAACGCCGAGGTCAGAGAGAGCACTCGGTGCAGCAGACAATTCCTCCCCCACATCAGTTCCTCTCTTTTTTTCTGCCCTCGTTTCTGAAGCCATGTTCCACAGAAAGCCTGTGTATTTTAACACATACGCCACTAAATATCTAGTTTGCCATATTCAGATCTCCTCACAAGGTTACTTCTCTGCCCTTACCTCTTTTTGTTCTTCAGACCACTGGCAAAACAGCAAAAGGTCTTGGCCGCATATAAACGAATTTCAAATGTCATGTCTTGCACAGCTAAAATGAAAGAAAATGCTCTCGCTCACTTGCGGCGGAGGCCGAGTCAATGAATTTGTCAAAATTTTATGATAATTCATTCAATTATTCCTCAGACATTTAAATGATAGCAGAGGAATAGACAAGTGTGGAGAGAGCGAAGGGAGGGCCATAGCAATAATCCCTCTCCTGATATTAGCGAGCCTCCAGAGGGGTTTTAAAAGCTCTGTATCTCTGTGTGGAGAGGACTAAAACTTCACTCCTTCTCACAAAACAGCGTAAATCCCTCCCTACTCTCTTAATATGAGGGTCCCACACATACAAATGTTCTCACACGCTCTCATTTCCACTCCCATTCTAGAAAGTCACACTAGAATTAACGAAAAAAAAAAGTTCAGCCCACACAATCTTAGCAAACGCATCCTTCATCGAGAGAACTACAATAAAACCGTCCCTGTGCTCCTCCTGCTCCTGCTGCTGTGACCTTTGACCCCTTCCGTCCCTCCTGCTTGGGGTCGAGTCGATGGGAGACTAGAAGGAAGACCCCATGTCAGACCCCTGAACGCTTCTGCATCCACCATGGCTAAGCTCCCCCTCTAGTGTTCACATGTCTGTATACCTCTAAGCAACAAAAGCAGCAGCCAGTAAAATCCAAACCTTTTCTGAGTTTTCTCGTTGGTTTCATGTTGAATGCTACGCAGAGCAACATTGGCTGTTCTGCATGTTGTAATGCAGACTTTAACATAAAACCGGCAGTTTTTTCTTCATTAGCCGATTCTTCCAGTACCTTAAGTGACCTGATTTTTCTGATGTCTCAGTGCTTTAGACAGTAGAATGGTTGTTGTTAAAATACAATAATGTGAACTTTAGCAATAATAATATGTATTATTCATTATTAAATTGGTAACGCTTCCCTTTACACTAACAGTGTAGGGGAGAGCGGGGCACAACCTAGTCAAGTCAAGTCAAGTCAAGTCAAGTCAAGTCAAGTCAAGTCAAGTCAAGTCACATTTATTTATATAGCGCTTTTTACAAAACAGATTGCGTCAAAGCAGCTTCACAGTGATAACATGAAAGTAGTACAACACAGATCAATAATATTGTTAAATATTAAATAATAAATAACCCCAACTAAGCAAGCCAAAAGCAAGGCAAAGCAAGGCAACAGTGGCAAGGAACCAAAACTCCATCAGATTGGATGGAGAAAAAAACCTTGGGAGAACCCAGGCTCAGCGTAAGCGTAAAACCTAACGCTTTTTGGTTTTGACTCAATTAATTAAAAAATAATTAGGTTAGATTAATACTTTTTTTATACAAGCAACATACACATCTCTGCTACAAATGACCACTTAAAGTTTTGTTATAGGACCTACCATTTTCGTACAGTTGCACTGAAAGTGACAGAAGTGCAAATGTTACAACTTACCCCATATATGGGGTTAATTGTAACAGACAGATGGGTTAGTTGTAACACTTGTGTGTAAACACATAATTCAGTACTATTTTATTTGTATAGTTTGATATTGTTTGTGCATCTGTATAGACAGATATCCATACATCCATCCCTCATCCAATGATAATTCTATTATGGATCAATATCATGGATAGAGACATAGTAAAGGGCTGCACAGTTTTGCAATAAATAATAATAAATAAAATTATAAATATTGTAATTGCAATTAAATTAGATTTGTGTGTGGCAGCTGCATGTACAAATATTATTATTAATAATAATAACAGTAATAATAATACAAATGAGCTTAAAATAAAAATTTAAAGGGTTTATTGCATTAATAACAGGCCATATTTTTAATAAATAAACAAGTTATCATTCATAGTACACTAAATTTTAAACATTTTAAATTCCAACATTGTTTGTGAACGTCCAACAAAGTTAAATGTATAAATAAATACTCAAACCTGAAAAGTTGTGTGGCTCCGTTTTCATTTGATTATCATTGTACACTTGGCGGCTTAATTGTAACACTCTGTTACAACTAACCCCGCTGTGTATTACATATTTTAAGCCTAGCTAACAGTCGCTAGGAATTGCTGACATGTTTCAAAACGGTGCTATGTTTGAGCCAACAAGACCGTGATAAAGGCAATATAAAGTTAGATTTGGAAACTTATACACACAACTCAGAAACCGAAAAAAAAACTTGACTTTGAAAAAAATGACTTTCATGGTGTCAAAACACTCTTTGTCCAGTATCTTCACGAAATACAATCAAAACTTTCCGCAAATTCGCGGGAGACCGTCTTCTGGCAGCAAGAGTAAAATAGCAGAAAGGCAACCTACTTGATCCTGACGAACTATGTAAATGGTCCGTGTTACATTTAACCCTGCGTTAGGTTGTGCCCGCGCTCCCCTACTTATCTAGAAAGTACTGGCTAATATAAGGTAAGTACATGGAACAGGGGTAGGTTTAGGGGTAGGTTCAGGGTTTACATGGGTAACTGGACTGTAAAAGGAAGCGTTACCATTAAATTAAGGCACAGTTTCACAGACAGTGCTTATAATAAGCCAAGATCAAGCACTAGGTCAAATAGGTTTATTAACGTGCCTTAGAAAAACACATTACAGGTTTGTCAGTGCAAGTTGCTTTCAGATAAAACAGGCCAAACATTCATTTTAGTCTGGGACTGGCTTAAACCTTATCTGTGAAACATAGTATATGAAGAGGATAGTATATGAAGAGTTCAGATGCAAAAGCCTCTAAGTGCCATTTGAAATTTTTCTTCTAAAATGATCATTTTTTATCAAGCTTGTATATTTAAGTTTAGTAATTTCACTTAAATGACAATGAAGATTAGCTATTAATTGTCATTTAAGTGAAATTACTGAACTGAAATATACAAGCTTGATAAAAATGATCATTTTAGAAGAAAATTTCAAATGGCATTTAGAGGCTTTTGCATCTGAACTCTTCATATATATATATATATATATATATATATATATATACATATATATATATATATATATATATATATATATATACATATATATATATATATATATATATATATATATATATATATATATATATATATATATATATATATATATATATATATCTCCTTTCTTATGGCTGCAGCAGTGCTTTAAAGTGATGGACACAAGCAGAGGGAGAGGGGGCAGTTGCCTGCTCGAGAAGCTAATTATGCACTCTCTCTAAATTAACCAACTTTCACTGGGACCCAACCTCCATCTGACGCACTCAGAGAAGGGCGGAGAGGTGAGACGAAGAGCGCGAGAGAGAACGGTGAAGCTGGAAAACAGAAACAAACCAATAATCTTGTACTTTGCCTCTTGAAGGCGAGCCTCTAATGTAGACAAGTCATTTTGTAGAAACCACTAACGCCCGCGGGGACGGGGAACACATCATGGGCCGCCTCATTTCAAAGATCTTTTGCAATCAGCGTCACAATGGAGGCCCTCATTTTATGCTGCTACATCATAAAAGTGCTCTTTTGTTACATTTCCATCCTTAAAAGGGCCTTAATCCCTTTCTTTTCAGGCAAGTCTATGGCAAATTCCACAGGGACATCCCATTCGCTGCAAGGGCTAGAGTGACCCACTCAGAAAGCAGCGTGCGAGGCTTTGAGCCTTTCTTCTCCTGCCACTCTCGTGAGAACATTAAATCGTACTTTTCATTCCCCTCACTGTGGGGGACGCCCCTTAATGATGACAGAGAAAGAGAAATTCCTCCACTCGGGTCCTATGATACCATTCTGCTGTCAAGCAGGCGTCTCGAGTGGACAGAGAATCAAACATGGCTTCCTGCAGGTGGAGTGGCGATGAAGGTCACACCGCAGCTCAGAGGAGCAGGGGAGAGGCAGCACTTCAGAGGAGTCGCCAGCTTTCTCACACCAAATTAAGACATCCGTGAAAATGTACGTCTCTTTAGCACTGCGTAAATGTTTGGCTTTTATTGGTCTGATAGGCTGGCTAGTTTGATAATTGCACCATGTTATAATTAGTGCGCAGTGCAGTAGAGATCACTGTGGAGATCTCTACTGCACTTTATATGTAACCTATAGCTTTTAAGTAATTTCTCTTTTTTTTTAAGTCAGAGGTTTTTCTAAAAAAATTGCTTGCTGTTGGGTTTGGCTGTCCTTGCCTTTTGTGTGGCTCGGTCTCAGAGGGAGTCGATTAATCAGTTCAAAATTGAGCCGTGTACCCACTCCGTACCCTACTCAGCCTGGCCACTCAACGTTGGGTGCTTCAATAAGAACATTGTACTTGTATAAAAAACTTGTCAGTCAAGCCTTTAACTGTATCCCCCATCACCATTCATCCATGCATCCCACATTTATGCTATTTTAGAGTGAATTGATAAGTATTCTCAGAAAATGTGTTTCCCCACTAAATATTTAATGTTTAACAACAGATGACAGAACCATGCAAAATATGGCATAACAGAGATAACAAATATCTCTGTTATACGTGTTATAAATATCTATTGAAAAATATTCTTTTAAATGAGTCATGACATGGATTTCTTATTTTATTTCCTTGTGTTCCTTGAAGTTCACATATAAAGTAAATAGTTTTTATTTGTATATGTATATTTTTATCCCTTTACTGTCCGTTTCAGTGAAGACATGACCAGAGCAACGGCAGGAGACACTGCTTTCAGTCAACAAAATCTTGAATGAAAAATAATAACAAATCAAAAGTAACAAACAAAAGGACTAAAGGTGACCCTCCTCACAGAGGTCCCTCACCAGAACTGCCTAAAAAGACAAAAATACATTACTTTATGCTGAAAGGGTCAACCATTTGACAATACTTGGGAATTTAAATAATATGATCACATGCATAATATACAACTACACTTAAATACAAATAATATTCAAAATACATTAACAAACAATTATAGAAAGACGATAAACCTAACAAATACAGGGCATACACTGCAACAATAGGTAACTTAGGCCATCGTCACAGTTTCAGATTTACCACTCTTTTAAGTTCTTTTGAAGGTGGCCAGTGAACATATAATTTCAAATATAGTTCGAAAAATATTCCAAAACACCTGAAATTCTCATTAACTGTTGATGTCCACACACAGTTTCTTTGTGCATAGGTAAGAAGGAGATGTGGTTTATGTGATTCTCTTTCTAAGCACACTGCATTGTCTATTCAGGTCAGCGGCAGAGGGACCTGGATGTTGAGAGTGTAATGCGGTGGGATTTAGGCAGGTGAAAAAGTCTGCCAGTGTTCCCGCTGATAGCAGGATAGAGACCTCAACAACACATCCCAAGCTTTGGGAGCCTTTAACCATGAGTGTCGCTCCTTTGTAATGGATTTTCTGTCTCCAAGGGGTTAGTAGTGAGCAGGAGAGACGAGGAAATATGGTGGTGTGTAGTGTGTGTACAGAAATGCAATTTCCACATCTTTTGTGATCCCAGACTGGAAATTAAAGTCATATATGAGCCTTCCAACATGCTCACATTAAATGCACTCTTTGTGGTGAACAAGAACAAGGGCTCAGCGACCTTGGACCAAACATCATTCAGACATATTGACGCTGCTGAAAATAAAGACATTGTCACTACACTGAATATTTGAACTGCAACAATATACTTGAAGTCAAGAACGATCAATCAATACAAAGTTTTTTTTTTCTACCCCTTGCATTGCACGTCCCATTTACTGTTAGGCCAACATGCACTGCTAGCTTGGTAGGGCTGGCTATAGTTTGAAGCCAGCAAGTGTGTAAGCTTGTGTGTTTTTAATTTACACTATATAGTGTCAGTCCTAATCATCTGTCATTTCTAACCACCTTCACTTGAATCGGATCACGGATTACGTGGTGAAACATGGACAGTGTCATTTGTGGTTCGCACAAAACTTAACATAGAGGCTAGGACAGGCATTATCACTCCATAACATGAGCGGTGTGAGCTAATCACAGCTCAGGCCACGTTTACATAAAGCCGGGTATTTAGAGAAACGAATATTTTCCCCCTCTCCGTTTTCAATAATAACATTGTGCACACACCCGCATAAATACGCCGTTGAGTGCCATCATATCTATGCCAAACCTATGGGCGGCAGTGTAGGGAGAAGGATAAAGCCATGCAAGCCAATCAGAATCCTGACGGTTGGACCCCCTTTTGCCTTCAGAACTGCCTCAATTCTTCGTGGCATAGATTCAACAAGGTGCTGGAAGCATTCCTCAGGGAGTTTGGTCCATATTGACATGATGGCATCACACAGTTGCCGCAGATTTGTCGGCTGCACATCCATGATGCGAATCTCCCGTTCCACCACATCCCAAAGATGCTCTATTGGATTGAGATCTGGTGACTGTGGAGGCCATTTGAGTACAGCGAACTCATTGTCATGTTCAAGAAACCAGTCTGAGATGATTCCAGCTTTATGACATGGCGCATTATCCTGCTGAAAGTAGCCATCAGAAGTTGGGTACATTGTGGTCATAAAGGGATGGACATGGTCAGCAACAATACTCAGGTAGGCTGTGGCGTTGCAACGATGCTCAATTGGTACCAAGGGGCCCAAAGAGTGCCAAGAAAATATTCCCCACACCATGACACCACCACCACCAGCCTGAACCGTTGATACAAGACAGGATGGATCCATGCTTTCATGTTGTAGACGCCAAATTCTGACCCTACCATCCGAATGTCGCAGCAGAAATCGAGACTCATCAGACCAGGCAACATTTTTCCAATCTTCTATTGTCCAATTTCGATGAGCTTGTGCAAATTGTAGCCTCAGTTTCCTGTTCTTAGCTGAAAGGAGTGGCACCCGGTGTGGTCTTCTGCTGCTGAAGCCCATCTGCCTCAAAGTTCGACGTACTGTGCGTTCAGAGATGCTCTTCTGCCCACCTTGGTTGTAACGGGTGGTTATTTGAGTCACTGTTGCCCTTCAATCAGCTCGAACCAGTCTGGCCATTCTCCTCTGACCTCTGGCATCAACAAGGCATTTCCGCCCACAGAACTGCCGCTCACTGGATGTTTTTTCTTTTTCGGACCATTCTCTGTAAACCCTAGAGATGGTTGTGCGTGAAAATCCCAGTAGATTAGCAGTTTCTGAAATACACAGACCAGCCCTTCTGGCACCAACAATCATGCCACGTTCAAAGTCACTCAAATCACCTTTCTTCCCCATACTGATGCTCGGTTTGAACGGCAGGAGATTGTCTTGACCATGTCTACATGCCTAAATGCACTGAGTTGCCGCCATGTGATTGGCTGCTTAGAAATTAAGTGTTAACGAGCAGTTGGAAAGGTGTACCTAATAAAGTGGCCGGTGAGTGTATATCACCCAGTGTTGTGCCTGAACGCACGTGGACGAACGTGAACTGAACGTACTGTATTACTGGCTGATGAACTGTGAATGCGTTTATTCTGGTGTCTGTGAACGCACGCTCAGTGCGTTCTCAGTTTAACTTTGTACAATAGGATGCCAGATTTCTATAGAGCCTTCCAGGTGAAAACCCGGCTAAAACACAAGTAAACAGGCCTTAATATGTAGGGAAAAAACAAACAAAAAAACTATCTGGCAACACCAGCCACCAGCGTTGCACCGCGGCCGCTGTCGACAAAGCTGCGAGCGAGGAGGTGTCGTTTGATCGTTTTAAACTGTTTTTATGACGAGGTCAGTGAGGATGGGAAAATCTTAAATTTCTGTGCAAACTGGCCATCGATAAAATAATTGTTGTCTGTGGTTGTATTTGAGCTGTGGCAATAATAAAGATGAAAATAAAATAAATTAAAAAAAGCTCGCAACAAATGGAAAAAAAAACTATGAATGAACTAGTTAATTTATTGAAGTATGAACTAGTTCATTTTAAAATGTGTGAATTGAACTTTGAACTAGTTCATGCAGAAAGTGAACTTTCCCAACACTGATATCACCATTCAGAAGTTTGGCGTCAGGAAGACTTATTTTCATATATATACTAACAAAGTAAATAGGTTAAAGGAACTTTAACAAAGACAATACTGTACATACATTTATAATGTTGGAAAAG